>VZTN01020672.1:470350-511035 GCA_013400515.1 Erpornis zantholeuca
AAAACCACAACCCCCCACAAATAGCTTTATCTAAACTGTTACCTTCAAACTCGGGAAGCAGGGACATAGGCAGACCCGAAAAGATGAAAAGGAAATAGGTGCAGCAAAAATCCTCTGTCAAGCCCACTCTCACCCCCCTTAGCATGAAGGTAATGCAGACAGTACAACATTTCATTTTGAGAAGCACAGGGTGCTCACGCCCCCCATTCATTACTGTCACAACACCAAATCAACTTTTACAAGCAGGCACTTAGAGAGATCCTTTAGATCTGACACAGCCTGTGGACGAGCCTGCATCCCAAAAGAGCCCCTTGAACACAGGTGTCCAGCTTAACAATTACCATTTAGGCTATGCTTCATATCACAGTCTTAGCAAGATGATAAGTGTGATGTGTGTAGTCTTGCCCTATAAGATTTTTCCACAGTTCCAGATGAGAAGACATGACAATATAACCCTTAGAAAACTAACTCTGAGTGAAATTCAAAAATTCAGTATTTTTTTTAAAGTAATCTAAAAAATTAAGGAATCTTAACCACAAAAAACCGTGTACACATTGTTAAGCTTCAGCCCATAGAATGGGAGGGTTAAAAACTACTCAGAAAAGAGGCATGCAGCTGGGCCTGAAGTGACAAAACCTACTTTTCCCTGCTGCCACTTGTGGCAGCTTCTCAAGGATCAGACAGGAGAAAGAGTATTTGACAGTAAGGACATACTGCGCATGTTTCACTTGGATTTGTTTTTACACAAAATCTTGTTTTCTTATTTTATATAGACACAAGTTACTTGCAGTACTACACTCAATTTTGTTCACGTATACAACACTTATTTTAAACTAAAATTTTCACACAAATTCATTAATCCACAGAAGTTTGTCCCACTTTTTCTTTTTTCACTCCTTAGTTTGTATCACATCATCTCACACTTTGCTGCTGTTATAAATTTACAAGGAAAGAATTTAACTTGGAGATCAAAATAAGCTGCATGAGCACATAAATTTAGAGCTTGTTTCCATGTGATAGTAATAAAAGTTAAAATAACCAAAGTACCACCAAGTCTAATTGTAAGAATTCATAGTAGGGCAGCATAAACACATCGTGATCAAGAAGGTTTTTTTATGAAATATTAATCTCTTAAAAATTAAAAGGATGTCAAATCCCATAGATATATTAATTAGGCTATTATGTAAAGGTTGGCACTTTTTTTCTGTAGGAATGATATTAACTGGACATCAGCATAGTTTCCTTCAACACTGAAACCACTTTTTTTTTTTCATTCTGTCTGCATCTGGACATTGCTCATATATTCTGACTGCATCTAAATCCACCATACTTAGACCTCAATGCTGGACTCATTTTAATGTATAACAGCTAAAAATTAACATACTCATGTATTGAACCAAGAAATNTCACAGATATATTAATTATGCTTTTATGTAAAGGTTGCCACTTTTTCTGTAGGAATGATATTAACTGGACATCAGCATAATTTCCTTCAACAGTGAAACCACTTCTTTTTAATTCTGTCTGAATCTGGACATTGCTCATATATTCTGACTGCATCTAAATCCACCATACTTAGACCTCAATGCTGGACTCATTTTAATGTATAACAGCTAAAAATTAACATACTCATGTATTGAACCAAGAAATCCTCCCTGTCTCCACTTGCCCTGTCCTTTGCTTACAGCCTGCCCACTCCCCAGTGTGGGATCCCTCCAGTGCAACAAAGGATTCCTCTGCAGCTCCCTCAAGGACTTTGCTTATCATCACCTACCAGCAAAACTCAAACTGTTCCTCATCATTTTGGCCCTACCACATAAGATGGGATAAGTCACTTTCAAATTTAGCTCAATGACTGCTTCATCTCTAGTTCTTTCTTTTGGCTTTCGATCTGAATTTTAACGAAAACTTCAAATTCTTACAACCAAGCCTGATGGGTTATAGTTAAAATATGCAGCTTCACCCAAAGAGGCAAAGATATGACTCAGGAGAACTAAAATTGAGGGGGTTTTAGCTTTAAGCTTCAGTTTATACTGAAGGACTACCAAGGCTTTCCAAGGTAAGCAGCTATACACTCTCCAAAATCCCATTCCAGAAGAAAGATATCTGATGCCATGACCCAATCTCACTCCTGTGCCAGAATCTAGGAGGAGAAAGTTGGTTTGCTTCTTTTTTTTTTTTTTAACTTAGGAATTTTGGCTATCTCTAACCCTTGCAGAATGACAAGCTTTGGCACAGAAGGAGCTCTGCATATGAAATTGATACAAAGCTGCCTATAAAAGCTTGTTTAGTTTGAGTTAGGGACAGAGGTACGTGAAAAAGTTCAATTTTATATACAGAGTCAATATTGTCTCCTTTCTTTTTGTTCCAGTTTATCTACCAATTTTGAATGAAGCAGCTTGTTTTTCTCCTAACTTCATTTTTCCCTCAATCCTCCAGGGATGCTCTCCTTTCCATACTACATTTCCAATTGTTTCATTAGTGTAACCTCTTTCTGTTCAAGAGCCCAGCACCACCTCCCTCCTCTCTTCACACTCTAATTGGCCTTTTTTTTTCATTTTTTCCTACTTCAATTGATAAGGTGTCACACTCCACACCACTGAGTCTTCCTTTTCCTCAGCTACTAACTAGAGCCTGAAAATTCATCTACAGTATTTTCTCGAAGCTGTTTGCTTTCATTAACACTCATCAAACTCTCCCTCGTTATGGTGTCCATCCTTGTCCTCTCCTACTTGTAATTCCTTCCTCTCTAACCTTCCTTAATGCAACAAAATTCACACTGGAAACACGGAATTCACTCTCCTCTCCCCCTCTGCTGCTTTTTGGCACTATCACCACTTCTGCTTTCAGCATAAAGTTTCTCATCCTCCAGGGTTCAGACCTTCCAAGAGGCAGCATTAAAACCTACTCCTGTTGGACATTGACACACAAATGACCTGAAATTCCTTGGTTTCTCTAAGACCCCTCTCAATAATCAGTGTCCCAAAACCACAGCCAAACTCCTCTACTCAAGCATCAAACATTTCACCTCCCCTGGCAAGTGATTTCCAGGAAATGGAGCTCGGCACACACCACGTGTGCACAACAGAACCTACAAAATGTGTTGTGCTCGGTGTTTTGTACCAGAAACAGGCTGGACACACCTGAGAGAAGCAGGTTTGCCACAGCTGCTCCTCAGCATGAGCACCAGCAGAGCAAGCAGCACTTGCACGTTGGCCAACTTCCCTCTGACTTCCAAGAACCTCCCAGTCACGACAAGAACAAACAGAAAGAAAGCCTAGAACCTTGTTTATTCCAACCACGCTTAAAGGATTTTCTCATGGGGTTCTTTAAAAGAGAGAATTTTTGCCTCAAATTCCAAGTAATAAAACCTCAGTTCTCCTTTTTTCTTTTCACTTGATACTCCCAAAAATTCTCCTCCCCACAAACCTATTCATATTCATGTACTTTGAAGGGGAGAAAAAAATTAGCAAAATCCGCTTTGAAATGCTTTTTATGCACATAAATGACACTTTCTCTTTGCTCTTATTGAATTATATTAGCCCTATTGAAACTAGTTCTCCAACTAAGAGACTGTGGTTTTTTCTGTTCTTTTAAGACTTAGAATTTTTTCATTAAATTTAAAATAATTTCAAGACAAAATTTAGCAACATCAAATTTTTAACGATATAATTACATAAAAATTACTACAAGTACTTGAATTAAAGAAACTGTCACAGAAAATTGAAAATAAATTACTCTTCAAATTCAGCTTATCTTTAGTGCTCCTGAATTGGTTTTGCAGTTTCTAACTTGTATTTATGGATTGCCCCCAAAGACTCTCAGATTAAAATATAAATCTGAAAGAGGCAAAGCAAAGTTGTTTGGGTTTGGCTTAATTCTGACCATGTAAAAGTTGAGACTGGATCCTCTCATAACTGTTGTATTTCATGAGGAAATTATACCTTGCTTTGTCATATCTCAATACATTATTCATACAGTATGATTTATTTTAATAGAAATAGTATTAATTATTCATTCAAACTACATAATAAAATGTAAAAATTAAAAATAAAAATACCTAAAAGGGGATTTTAAACAATTGCTTTTACGTGATGAGGTCTTTTTTTGCAAACCTGAGTGATACATGAAATTCAACTCTTGGAGTCAGAGAATATCAGAGAACACATATTTATAAAGTGCCTGAACACATGGTGTTAATACATTCTCAAACACAACATGAAATCCTACAGACTATTGTCTTGGGGCTTGCAGTCCTGCCCAGAACGGTGTCTAATTGCTCTTGCACACAGAGAACCTCTTCTGGACTAACTTAACTCTCCAACCCAGTCTTTTGCAGCTTCTTCCACCAAACCCAGCTTCTCTTCTATGAGAGGCTTCTCCATGCACATCCCAAGAGCACAAAAGGAGCAGAGACATTGCTCACGTTAGCCCAAACAGGTAAGTTATAGCTAGCAAGGGTAAGCACTCACCCTTCTCTTCAACCAGAGCCTGGACATGTTTCTATGAATAGTCAGTAGATCATCAAAACCTATGCTCAATTTCTGCTCAAAAAATGCAGAAAAAATACCTACCACAGATAAAATTATCCATTAGCAAATACTGCATTTAAATCAAGGCACAGAGAACTGACAAGCTTCAAGCAACATGTTTTTGTAGGGGTTGTTCAAAGCAATACAAAGCCAAGACTTCAAAAGTAACTTGCTTTCCTTAAAGTTAAGGAAAAAAAACACATTAAATAAAGAGCACAATTCTGTACAAGTCCTGTGCATTATCACAGAGATAAAATCAACATTTAAAATCAGGGAAATTGCAAAGTTGTTCACAGCAAACACCAACATACCTGTTGTTCCTGGCAGCAGAACTCAGCACAAGCACAACCCTCCCAAACCTTTCTATCAGCTCTGACCCACCAGGGCTGCCTCAGCAATCACCCCACGGCTCCTCCCAGCACAGGTGCCAGCAGTGATGCAGATTGCTCTGCTGGAGGACACTAACTGGGATCAGCTGGGAATTCCAGCCAGGCCACCCCACAGCCATCAGGTGTCACCAGCAGCAAAAGCCACCCCACCTACACACAAAGGGTTCCACGTCTCATTTAGTGCCACCCTCTTGCTTGCAAGGGAACCCCAAAGCCACAGACCTTTCCTCCCTGAGCACATAAATCCCTTCCTGCTCCAGAGACAATCTCCACCCTTATTGAGCTGTAGCACAGATCTTACTCTATCAGCTCCATTATGTGCATTATAGATGCAGTTTTACTTCTGGATCTTGAATTCTGACTTGAAGCCTGTGCTATTGGTACCAAAACTACATTCCCTAATTCTGATAAGAAACATTGCTCGGGTGTTACAATTTCACCTATCAACAAAAAGCTAAAACATCAAATCTTGGAACTGTCTTCACCTTCACTCGAATAATGGGAGCAAAATTAAATGCAAGGACTCACCTGGGAGCAAAATTAAATGCAAGGACTCACCTGGGAGCAAAATTAAATGCAAGGACTCACCAGTAACCTTCCGACAGGGCAAATTCAGAATCCCACAGACAAACAAAACAACAGAAAAACAAAAGCCAGCCTAACTAAAACCAGCAGCTAGACTACAAATAACAAATAGTAAAACATCTGTAACATTGTTTTTTAGCCAAACTCGCTGAAACTGGTGGAAGTCTGAACACTCAGTGAGAGCATTCCTGGGCTCTCTGAACACAAAACACCTGCAGTGCTGCAGAGAAGGCAGCAGCAACATTTTCTCAAGAATTTAGTGATGCGTTTCAAGTTAAACTACATTGTCATTTTATCACTGTATCTAATTTTTTCATTTTCTACAATAAAATAATACTACAAGATGGGCAATTGCAGGACTGGATAATCATTTACACACCACTGATACACACCAATGATCCTCAAAAAATTTATCTTGACACAAAGCTAAGGTGTGCTTTCATGTACTCGTCATCCTTACTTAAATATTTCAGAACCTATTGCTGAAAAGTCAATATGATTTTCAAGACTGAAATAATATGGAAAGAAATACATTTGAAACAAGCAAACTTTTAACAATCTTATTTACCTAAATCTTGCCAAAGTAATTCAATTGCCATAAAACACTTAGTCAAGGAGCTAGACAGCCTTGCTGCATAATTCATTAGTCATTTTAATCCTGTTGATGAATATCAGGTTCTCTACAGAAATGCTTTTAAACAATGCTTAAAAAAAATAATTGTTAGTTAGAGAATTATGAGATGTATCACTAACAGATAAAATAATGCAGCAAAACTCACCCTATGGCCTCCAAAGGCAAATGATATTCATAGAAAGAAAACTTATACCCCTGAAGTCTACACAAACTGCAAATGCTAATGCTTTACACAGAAATCTGAGTTAATAGGTTCTCCCCAGCATTTACCTTCACTGAAAAATACTACTCACAAAGTATTTGCTCAGTTCTGAGGTTGCTCTAGATCTCAGTTACTTGCAAGATGAAAGCAGAAATTTGATCAACAAAATGGAGTTGCACACAGTCCTAATTACTGGAGGCACTCTTAGTTTTTTTTACTCTTTTGATATTACCCACCCCTAAATGATTTTATATATCAATAATGACAAAAGTAAATTACATACTTTACTAAGACTGTGAACTAAATAGCAAAACCTGCAAACACCAGAACTAAGTTTATCTGTGTAGTGAGAATTTAAACATCCTGACTCTTTTATTCCATACATGTTTCCCATACATAGCTTGACCTTAGTCAACTGAGAATATGCATAGGCAAAACAACACTGGAATGACTGAATCACAAGAGAAGAAATCTTTGGTTCCTTGTTTTCATTCATTCTTTTTTGTTCTCCAGCATTCACCAAACGTTTTGCTCCAAGAGAAAACCTTCAGCAAAGCTTCAGTGCCAGCAGGAGGGAGCCAAAGGGAGACCAGGCTCCTCTGTGAGTGCCTCTGTGAGGCCCCAGTGCCCTGCTCCCACTGGCCACAAATCCCTGACACCAGCAGGCCAGAGGAGCTGGAGTCCAGTTCCCTGGGGACAGCCTGGATACAGCTCTGCCAGTGCTGGGGAATTGTGAGCCTGGGGCAGAGCAATCAGCTCTTCCTGCAGGACCTGCACACACAGCCCAGTCTGTACTGGGGTGGGAGAGAGGCTCAGAAGAGGCAAAATCGTGAGATTTCCACTGTTAACTTCTGAGAGTGATTTCATGGTTCTTAGTCAAATTTGAGCAGGTATTCAGACTGATTTTGAAAGTCATGTTCATGAAAAAAGTCCCCTCTTTCTCTGGCCACCAATTAAAGACTGCTAGAATCTCAGGAGAACACTGCCTTTCATGCATTTTTGAAAAGAAAGTACAGGGAAATGGCATAAATTCAAGTATTTAATTCCAAAGAGCTTAAATGTATCAATTTAACCTTGGGGATGAATCTCACATTTCTGGACACAGCCTGATAGGGTGTTACAAATCCATCACTGTTTGGGGGGTGACAAAAAGAGCTGCACCACCCCAGCTCACCTCTGGCCAGCTGTGGGCCTCAAGGGCTGATGCCTCCCCAGTGCCAGTGCTTATCACACCTCACTTGGGCCAAATGTGCCTTCAGTGAGATTCACTTGGGTTTTGAGGAGCCATCACCTCATAAGGTGTGCCAGTGCTGAGTTACACAATGTTTCTGGTGTGCTATCACTATCATGAGTTAATGCTGGTTTCTGCATCTTCTTATTCAAACTAAAGCCACCTTTGCTTGAGTTATGTCCCATGTAATTTTAATTTATGTGCCACTAACTGTCCACATCATGTGCCTGGAGAAAAACTGTAGCCTAAATTCAGGAATTTCTGAGTTTCAGGAGAAGTAAAATTCAAGTGCTCAAGTCCTCAACCTTGCACATAATTTTTATGTAGCATTATTGTTAAATAATGACTATGTGGCTTTCTCAAAGTTTACAAAAACAGGCTCCCTACTGGCAGTGAGGAAGTGCAATGCAGGGAATAATGGGCTTTTGTGGGGGATGAACATTTTAATTTATTATTGTCTTTATCTGGTGTTATTGTAAATGTAGTATCTGCTAATATAATTTAAATAACTGAGAGACACCATCTGAAAAATGAAAATTACAGATCTATTTAATACAACAAATTTACTGATCCCAAGTAATCAAATGCTTGATTGGTTTAGTGCCACCCCCACAAAAAAAGCTGATATGTTTTTGTTTTTAGTTTTTGGTTTGTTTTTTTTTATGAAACTTCTGCAAGTTTCTTCACTAGAGGTTTAAAAAAATAAGCAACACAAACATATTTTAGCAAGGTTTCCACACTTGATACAATACAGAAAATTGTAGTGGGGACTGGAGAGGGATGAGGTCAGTGACAGGAAGGAAAATGTGATTACCTAATTCCCATTATGGTGCCAACTCTGACCTTTGGATTCCATTTCAAACCCAGCTATCATGTTACCAAAATAATATACTACAAGATGGATAGTGTTTTGCTAATATGATATGTAGATTCCTAATAGGAATTTTATCCTTACAACTAAATTGCAGTTATGCCAATTATGATATATTTTTATGTGCATGTGGCACAGTATTTCAAACAGGCTACAGCATTTTTTTTTCCCTTGATAAACAAAGACACTGAAGAAAAAAATAATTAAACATTCAAGCTGAATTCCATGTTCATGCTTACAACTTGAGTTGATTTTCCACAGTAAATTCCAAGTGGTCATCTCCCATTAATAGATTCTTACTAATGATGAAGTGTCAAAATCTTAAAATAATTCTTGAGGAGGGTATAAAATGACATTCAGTCAAGCAGTACAGGAGCAAGACACAAGGACCAAGATTTGATTTGATATTAATACCTAAGGACCAGGAAAAACATTCCTGTGTGGGCCAAGCCATGCAATCTTCATCAGAAATGGGAATTCTGAAAAAACAAAATGATAGTTCCTTTCCAAAAGTAAGCTGTGAAATATTGATTCCTGCAGCATGGTGCTGAAAGCTGGGCCTTCTAACCCTTGGTCATGATCATGAGAAGGAAAATCATCATGTGAGATGAGACACAAACTCACATTCACTGCATGTGGAAGTCACTTTTCTAAGCTGCCAAATTTACTGTGAAACTGGAGGGACACAAGGAGCTGAAGAGAGGGCGAAATCTATAATTTATATCTTGCTTAAAATTTGGTTTTAAGTGACTCTTTACAGAGGAATTGCAAAAATATCCTTTATAGGATAAAGGAGATAAAGTATAAGGCAAGTTCCACTTGAGCCCAGCTGGAAGCAGCCAAGAGAAGCTCACCTGGCCACACCTCAGGTGCAGCAGCACTGAAATTCCCTCAGTGCTGATCACACCATGGAGGCTTCAGCTGTGAGCAGCTGCTATTTGTTATTGACACTTGCATTCGGAGGCACTGGAGAGAAAAAAAATCTGTTTGTCAATGACAGCTTCTGATAATGCTGCAAGGAAATCATAAGAAAAAATGGCAGTTATCTCCAGGTACAGATGATCTGAAAAATGTGATATCCTTCCATTAAATATGTAATCTTACTCCTTGCTTTCGTCTTCAAGCACTAAAAGGTTTTAACGCACCAGAAAATGCACTCAAAGATAATTTCTTCTTCCACTGAAATGCGGGGCCCTTGCATTCTCAAAAAATAACCCAATGATTAGTCACAGTGCTCTGAAATGATGAAAAAAGAAAATAAAAATATCTTATTTTAAACAAATAGTTGTGAAAAAAAAAATATTGTAATTATTCAAGCAGGACCTTGACTGGATTTACTGGGGATAATTACCTCTAAGAAAACATTCTAAGCCAGAACTGATTAGAAAGTGGGAGAATTCTTCACAAGCCAGTACCCACACACTCACTATATCATCTAAGTGTCCCACCTACTGAATTCCTCAAAGAATTCCTCATGTCAGCGAATGTAAAGAGAAAAAGGTTTTGCAGAGCAAGATAACTGATTCTTAAACACAAAAGTTACAGAAGCATTAGAAATTTGGAAGTTATTTTCAGATTTTGCTTAGATTAATAAAATTTAGGAGCAAATTCTCCTAATATCTATAGATCAGAGAAATGGATTTATTAAAAACAGTAATCCAGCTGATAAAGGAAATATTAATCATTAATTGCACAGAAGAGTAATCCAGTTGATAAAGGAAATATTAATCATTAATTGGACAGGGCATGCAGGATTTGTGGCAGAAACCTGCTACTTTGTTAAGTCTATTTCAAGAAAAACATCCTCAGAAATCTCAGACTGAAACACAAAAAACAACCTCAATCTTTTTCTTTCTCCAAACAGGTGTGAAATGCAGCTCAGCTGAAAACAGTGCAGCTCTGACTTGCAAGTGAATTAAGCTTCATAGAATGACAAATAAAATGTTCAGTAATGTGCTTTTGGTGTGACTGAATGAGGCATCTGGATAAAATTGAGAACTATAGGAGAACATTAAATCAGTTTAAAACATGCATGAACTTCAGAATGATGCTGTCATCACATTATTTATATTCTAGACATACCAAAGAGCTATTATATTTCAGGTCTTTCATGGCAAAACAAAAGCTTTACACAAGTAATATTAAGTATTTAGATGCTTTCATGCAGGATTTATTAGTTCATATTTTGCTCTGTCTCTATATTTCTCTCAATTTCAACTGTATTTTTTGACATTTTAGCTTTATACTGTTTGGTACATTTGTTTTGTTATCTATTAGCTGATGAACAATCTGAATTCATGCAGAGCTGGATATGGCTGAGAGAACTTATCCTCCCCAGATCATCAAATTAAACAAAAGAAGGAGCCAAAAAACATAGCAGATAAAACCCCTCAGTTATGGACTATTTAGAAAAAAATATCTTTCACACTTTTAATGTTTATCTGAATTAACCATGTTATAGAACACAATTAGCTTATAGAACAGCCAGCAGCAGAGGAAGTCATTTCACTTGTAAGACAGTGAGATATAAACTGTTTTTTGAAAGGTTTTTTTCAGCACTCTTCCTTTACAAAGACACATGAATCTTCATCATAAAAATAAACGTGTAAAAGAACAAATTTTATAAATTAAATGGTCAGAAAAAGATTAAAATAATGACTTTTTTTAAATCTAACTTTTAAAACACAGGCTTCACCAAGTTTATTTCCTTGAGCAGGGCAGTGCTGCTCTTTCTGGGTTTCCTATGACTGGGATTTTTACAGCATTAGCTCAAAAATGCTGCTCTTAAACTTTACTGCATTTACCAAGGCAGAAACACTTTTCATACTTATTCAGCCTGAAATTTTCCACTTGTGCCTAACTTTTGCTCTCTTGTTTAGCCAACAATTCTGAGTACAGCCATCAAACCTTTTGCATAGTAACTTTTTAAAATTTGCTTCTGAGCAGCTAAACATACCAAGCCATCAAAGTGACAGAGAATCAACAGCTCCAGCTCAAATCTTTCATGATGACCTCTGTACCAATTTAACCAACTTTTGCCTTATAGCCACATTTGTTAATGTTGTATAAACCTACAGTTAAGTATGATTTCATGTTCTATTTAAGCAAAACAAACAAAGCCTGTCATCAACTTTAAACATCCACCTGCAAAGTGGCTCTGATTTAAAGCATGTTTTTAGGTAAAAAAGTATAAAGTATATTATAAGATTTGCATAACCAAGATTGATTCAACATACAGAACAAAGCAAACAATTCAGCCATGGCTGTTCCCATGTGGTACCAGGGATTTTCTGGCACTAAGGCACAGGGGAATGAGGTTTGCTGGTGGCTGTCACACACCTCTTGGCAGAACTTCAGATGATGCTCAGGCATTTCACAAGTTGTTCTTCTGTTCACGTGAAAAGGGCACTTAATGACCAAGAATGGAGCAGTAAGTACAGAGGGAATAACACAGCCCCAAGGTTGTCCAGGAAAACTGCACTGTTTTCCTTGAGCCAGACTTCCCAGAACTCCTCAAACAGAGCTCTTGCTCATCTGACCCAAAAGAACTTTGTGAATTCCTCTCCCTGAGAAGTGGGAAAGGATGTGCTCAAAATGTTCCAGTGAGCCAGAACACAGAACTGATTTAACTCACATGCCAAAGTGTGATGATAGCGTAGATCAAACAGATAAAATATAAAACCAGCAAAGATTAGACACCACCTTGTAATAGATGTAAAAATGCACATATATTGATTCAGGAGATGATTACTCAAGCATACTGTAATTAATCTTTATTGTGATAGAAGCAACAGAGAGAAAAGACAAAATCTGAATCTACTTTAAACTTATCCTATCAAATCCTTTCAGGACACACCAAAGACTTTCTGTTCAGTCTGCTGGTTCAAACACTCTCATAGTGAATTATGTTTCAGGAGTCCCTTGCCTTTGAAACAGAAGGCAGGTTTCCAAATCCTTGTTATACATTAATTACACCTTATGTATTTTCATACCTAGCCAGCTATAGGAAAACTACCATACTAGGTTTTACAATAAATGCAAAATTCTGTACTTGAGAAACCACCCACATGTAAAAGCCGCTAACACAAATGCTGACAATCAGTCTGACATCCAATCTGTTTCCAACCTACAGCCACAGAAATAGAGCACTGCACACTCCAAAAAAAGACCACTAACATTTTCCCCAGTTTAAAGTACATTAAAACTTCTTTCATTACTCAGAAGCTTTGCCCCTGCTTGGTTCATCCTTCCTCCAGCTCATTCACATGTACAATTAAATGATAACCACCTAAAGTTTTTGTACTGGAGTTTTGAAAGAATGATAAGGCAGCAGACTCTCACTGAAATTCAAAGCACTGAGTTCTTAATAATTTTCTTTAATAGCCATAACTATAATTTGAGTACATTAATGACACTTATTGAGCCATATGAATTGTGTGTTGATTTCCAAATAATCAGTAAAAAAAATTTGTAGGATATTGTATCTCTCAGATAAGAGAGAAATGAAAAGCAAAGGGAAAGACAAAATATTTAAACAACATGAACACTATAAAGCATGAATACTCTAAAGCACCAATGTCTATTAGAATTCAAAATATCTTTGTGATATAGCATATAAAAAGGGGTTTAATGAAACAGTAAAAAGTTGTTTGAATAATTTGTCCTATGAACTGCAAATCACAAAACACCAGGAAGATTTATTACTCACAGGATATCACTTGGGAATGATAAATTCCCAAAGGGGTTGAGAGAAGAAAAAAACCCTTAAAATCAGACTTTAACCATTACTCAAAGCAATACAAACCCAAACATGAGTAATACTGAAAATGCACTCAGAGTGATGCAGTCTGGAAAGGAAGGGGATCAAAACATCCCCCAGGGAGGAGCCTGGGGAGCAACCCTCGGGAAGGAGCTCTAGGGAAAAGGACATGGAAGAGCAGAGGACAAGTGAACATGGGATAACAACTCTGCCCTGGCAGCAAACCACATGTGCAGCACTGGGATGTGTCAGGAAGGCCCTGGGGAGCAGATCCCAAGGAATTTGCTCCTTCCCCTCTCTCCCAGCATGGCAGGGCCACACAGGGGGTTCTGTGCATTGGTAACCCAGAAAGGATTTCTTTTAGGCAGTTTATGCCTCATCAGTTCTTGCAGCACCAGGTCAGCCAGAATTGTTCTCAGGTTGAGAAAAATGTAAATATTACAGTTGTTTTGAGACTGTGCTCTCCTTGGCCAAAGAGAATTTCTATTTAGGGATGTTTTTCATAGTTTGTGTTGTACACACACAGGGACTGTCTGTTCACACAGACACAGAGGATTCCTGCAGCTGTGTCAGGCTGGAGGGGTCTCCTCTCTCTCTCTCTCTCTCTCTCCTTTTTATTAATATCTATCTATATATCCAATCTATAAATAAAAACAAGCCTTCTGGTCTTCAATCCATGAACTCTGAGCTTTTGTTGGCAAGGCCCTGGAAAACTAGGGCCTCATCTCATCAACATTCAGTGCTCCCCAGCAAAAGGGAGATGCACAGGGAGCAGCCAGTCTCGTACAGGACCAGGGGGATGGATCAGGGAATGGGGGATCAGACATACAGGAGAGGCTGAGACAGCTGGGGCTGTTTAACCAGAGAAAGAAAAGGCTCAAGGGAGCTCACAAAGGTACATAAATTCCTGGAGAGAGAGGAAAGAAGATGGAGCCAGACACTTCTCAGTGCTGGCCAGGCAAATAGAAGAGGCAATGGCCACAGACTGACTAAGGTTACATCCCAGTTAAACATCAGACAACCTTTCTCCTGGGAGAACCTATCAAACACTGGAGCAGGGTTTCCACACTGGCTGTGAGTTTGTGGAGATAGCCCAAGCCTGGAGCTTAGGTACCTTCTTCTGCAGCTGATCTTGCTTTGTGCAGTGGATGGATTCAGCAATCTCCAGAGGGCCCCTCCAGCCTGCATCACTCTGATTCTGTAATATCAACACTCTGAGTCTTTTGCTGAGTGTTGGAATAATCAGCTACTTACCTTTCATCCACTACCAAACAAATGTCAAATTATGCAAGCCTCTGTGGTATATTGCCTTTAAATCCTTAAAAATTCAGTTACAGCTCCTCCCTTTCATAATCAGAACCTCTGACTGCCTTTGTTACAAATTAATTTAAAAATATATGAGAGAACAAGAAAAAAATAATAGGAAAAACTGTTCTGAGTTTATGTGGCAAGGTTTAGGGAGTGAAGCCTGTGAAGCACTGAAGTGTAAAAAGGTGAAGTGAAAAAATTTAGACCATCTATAATTAAGAGAAGGAGAATGAAGAAAGGAAGAATGAACTCAGAGGTAATACTGCCAATGTAAAATATTTCAGTCATGACACACTTGGAATTTCAAAACCAAATTATAAGGACTTTATTCTAGGATAAGGCATCTGAAGATTTAACTCTGAAATAACTATGAAGATCTGAGCATGTGGATCTCTTATAACATAAAACCTTTACACATCTCACAATGCTAATTCTCCTGACAAAGTATTTATAATTTATTAAAAATTTTGAAACTCCGCTGCTGCAAAAAAGTAAATCATATTTATGATCAAATATTGTTATTTTTTGTTCTCAGCAATGATTACTGAACCTAAAGAAAATGGACCTCAAGGTTTTAATAAGACCTCAAGAGAGCAACAATCCTCTTTTTTCCAGACCAACTCTAGACACAACTTTGCTCTTACTCACAACTCCTCGTGCTGTGACAGTGGTATCTTTTTAACAGCTTTAGCATGTACTGAATGCATGACAAACATAGGATCCTGTAACTTAAAGAGGGAAAAATCCTTTAGTTCCAAGACAGATGATGGCTTCTGAAGTCTTTTCAACCTCCTCCTACCCACTGTGTTTCACTTCAGAATGCAGAACTACCACACAAAAGAGAAGCCTTGCTCCGTCCGTGGGGTAGCAGAGTGAATGAGTGTGTTCATCACAACCCTTTATTGTCTGCCCTAAATTGGGCCTTCCCTGCCATGTTTGACAGCTGAATCATAAACACAATATCCTGTGAGCTCTTTTTAAGCTTTGGAAAGTAATGTTTTAAGTGTACTGCTCACCTCAAATGTCTCTGTCTGATCAATATATATCTAAAGAGTTTTCCCTGAATTAATTAGCACTTTTATTTCATATTTACTACTGTGCTACTTTCACTTAAAAACATAGAAAAGATTTTATTCACAAGATCTCTGCTTCACACAGATCTTTGCATATTACTGAATATTCACGCTTGAAAACAGAAGTGGAGGCATGAACAGCTAATTACTGGCCAACCATAAAGGCTCCCAGTTCCCAGGTACAGTGTGCAGTTTCCAGTGGCCCCACCATCACTGGAGGCCACTCAGACTATTGCAGACCCTCTTTTTAATGCTTTAGATTGGTCAGGACCACTATGAGAAGCCTGAGTACTGATAGCATGGCTAGAAATTATTCCTACTAAAATAAGAATTCTAAATTAAAAAATAAGCAGTCTCTCTCTCTCTCTCTATATATATATATAAATGATATATTATTCAGGTGTAACAGAATGATAGCAATAATCACATAAAAGAATTTGGTTTAAATCCTAAAAATTAAACTTGCCAAATGCTTCGAACCTGCCCACATGGAATGTCATTGTAAAGAGAAGACATCAAGAGTTTGGCTACTGAGCAGATGTGACTTGTGAAAAGTTAGAGAAATTATTGAAGTTGCACTATTAAAAACACTAAAACAAATAAGCACTTTGGGATGGATGGAAAGCAAACACTTATTTTCATAGTCCTATCCTGCATTGTTCTGGTTTTACTTTGGCACTGGTTTCTTTTGCCTCTCTCCCTTTTTCTGGTCCAATCTGCCCAAATGCAGATATATACACATTTTCATAGAAATATTCATACATACATGCCCATATATATATGTATATATATGTATATAAGTGTATATAATACTTATGTGTGTGTGTGTGGAAATGCCCACGTTCTTTCTTCACTCATTACCAACTTTCCCCGTGCAAGTCAGCCAAGAGCCCTGCTATGAGGAGAGGCAGAGGGAAGAGGGAGAAGCACTTTCTCTGCAGCCCCCAAAACAATGCTGCTTGCCCAGCTTTCCCTCCCTTTGTGGCTGACAGGCTGAAGGCACAGATGCCAAGCTGAGGAAGTGATTTTCCAGTGATGGCATCTGGCTCCTTGGCACCCTCCACTGATATTTGTGTTGGCTCCTTTGCCATTGCCCCTGGGTCTGCTCGTGGGTTAAGTTGGTGATAAGGATGTTGTCTGATGCTTTCTTTTAACTCACCTTTGATTCTACTCAGTTTCTGTCAGAATAAAGCTGCTCTTCCTCCTCCTGAAATCTTTGTGATTTAGCTGGCATGTGTAATGATGTCATTTTGGATGGCCCTGTTGTGCCTAATGGATGAATTGGATAGGGCAAGCCATTTCTTTGTATATTTTACACTTAAAAAATTATGTCTGCCAAAACTTATTAACACCAATACTTTATTCAAGGACACTGGTTTTTTTTTATTGTGATCCTAAAAAAAAAACAAGAAAGAGCTAAAACTGTGAAAGTACCATTACCATGATAAAAAGCAAGCATTATCAAAATCTGATTATATTTCATTATAACTCATTGTCTTCAAAAAAACCACCAAAAATCATAGTATCCTTCTCTATATATTGCAGGAAATGTTGATGCAAGTTTTATACTTTAAAGTAAGAAGTGAATGAGCTGCTTGAACACATCACAAAAGGCAACTCCAACGGGCTTATCTCACAGCAACATGGTTTCTAGTCTAGAAATATCAGTTTATATGACAGTAATTACTGAAACAGATGGGCAAGGAGCCAAAAAGCAGCATCACATCGACAGTGGGCTGAATGCAACTGGGAGCTGTGGAGCAGAAAGGAGCTGTGCCAGATTGTGTGGCAGCTGAGAGTCTCATTGGTGACCATTTGCTGTGCAATCTCAGACACATCTAAAAAATTATGCATTCCCCATTGATTTCATGCTAAAATGGTAGAGGAAAAAAAAAAACAAAACAAACAACCCTCTGTCTGAACTTGAACACAGTACCTGCTGACAAGATCTTTCCTTTGAGCACTCAGGATTTTCCTCCTCGCACTTCCATGTTCCTATCTGCCATTCACAAGACTGGCTGCACATTTTAGATCCACATTGTCAGGTGCTACATGAGTGGCAGTCAAAACAACAAGAGAGGTCTGCAGACAGAATTAACCAATAGATTCAAAATATTCCTAAAACTTTGCCCAGAAAAACCCACCACGTATTATATCTTCGCTTCAGGAAATCTATTTTAAAATACTAGCAAACTATAGCTAAGCAGCACTTTGCTAAAATAAACAGAAAAAAAATAAATCTAGACTCAAAAGGCCAATGATCTCTAAAGTGACTAAAGAAATGCAAAGCAAATCTAGAGTTCCTGAACTGTATCCTGTTACCTTCTGATTTTTGGATTTTTGCTTTTTATCCAAAAAGTAGTTCACACGAAAATTTGATTTAAATCTTTCTGCTGACTAGTCAACTACTCTACATTTTAGAAAATACATTTTTCTAATTATTATTGGAATTGGCCATCATTATGAAGAATAGTAAAAATCCAGCTGAGCTGCTTGAGTCCAATACTCATATGAATTGTTCTCTAACAGCAATAGTTTGCAGTTGTTAAGACTAGGACAGTAACAATAAAGAATTATCTTCAGCTCAATCTGATATCTAATGTTACTGAGATTGTGAACAACTTTTAATAGAGAAATCTTTTGGATAGGAAGGGGTTGGCACTTCCTTCTGAGTGTCTCACCAGGCTGTTCAGGCAGGCAGCCTCGCAATTAATCTTAGCAGTTCTTTCATTGTCCAAACATCCTTGCCTATTGACTCCTACAGAAAAGTGCTCATCCACTCACTTGGTTACATTAATTATACAGGGGAGATAAAGCCAAGGAAATCTGTGAGACACCAGAGACTCCATTAGTTTTCTGTGTAAATTCCAAATTTGTTCAGTGTAAGCAGAAGGAGGCACATGGTTGGCACTGGAGGGTCCCTGATCAGGTGTGGAGTTCAGCTGGAACCTCTGAGACTGGGACAGCAACCCCTGCACACCCTGCTCAGCACCCACCCAGAGAGCTTAGATGCTTTGCCTGCCTCTCAGAATTTTGGGGGCAATAAAGAGGCTGTAAAACATCTCAAACTTTCATCAGATTTTCCCACCTGGAGCATTTCTACCTGTAAAACTACCTTGGATTAGCAACACTAGAAAGAAGCAAAGAAGGTATGAAAAGGTCAGTGGTGGTGGGCAAACAAAAAATTAAGGGGTGGGGAGGGAAAGGACAAGGCAAAGGGAGAAGAGTAAATTATTTACAGTGTAGAATAGTTTTGATTTACCTGGACTTCTTTACATTGACCTCTGACTGCAACTATCTTTCCTCTTGCTTTTTTCCTTCACAACACCTAAAAAGCAGCCCAGAGATGAACTAAATAATTATTGTGCACACTTCACTTTTGTCTCAGTTCCAACAAAACTTGACACCATTCCAGAGTCCAGATTTTCTTGAAGTGATCTTAAATTCTTACAACTTAGCAAACATGTATGATATATTATACACTTTCCCCAAATTAAAAAATGTCCCCTACATGTGCCAATGCACTCCCTGCATGAGGCACAGTATTTATCCTGCATAAATTGAAAGCAAGAGAGCTTAGATGCTTTTCCTGCCTCTCAGAATTTTGGGGGCAATAAAGAGGCTGTAAAACATCTCAAACTTTCATCAGATTTTCCCACCTGGAGCACTTTTTCAAGGTGGGGCAACAGAGGTCTGAGGAAAGCAGCTGTAAGTGTGAGCAGAAAAATCTAACTCTCACTTGAATCACAGCATGCAGACAAATATTTCAATTTTTGTGTGCATGTAAACTTGGCACTGTTTCACAGAATATCAATTTTGTCATTTTAAAAATGTGAAATTAGCAATTTGGACATGAATTCGGAGAATAATTTGCATATACATGTATGCATATACATATATACACAAACACATATATACCTGCATGAAGGAAAAAATCCCTTGCATCAATCAGTGGCTTGCAGGAAAGTGAAATAGTGAAGATCCTGGTTTGCTGCCTTTAGCCAGTTAAAAGAAATTAAAATAAAATATTGTTAAAAAACAAGAATTAATCTTCACCTGACAACATAATGCTCATCAGTACAGTGAACTTTCCATTAGCCTAAGAAGGAAAAGAACATATAGGTACATATACAAAGAAATATGTATATAAATATAATTCTGTAAATCCTCAATTAAGTCTGGTTAAGTTTAGGAGACAAGAAAGTGATTATCAGTCTGTATTTTCTCTAATAACACAAAGTCATCCAAAAGAAGAGCTTAAAAGGAGTTAACTGAATCTTTCAGGCAACTGCAAAATCAAAGTGACAAAACAATTTGGAACCTCTGCTCTGGCTCCTAAAGGAGCTTGGTGCACCCACAGAAGAGGGGAAACATTTCTCACACGGGGAAGTCAAACTCTTACCTGAGCAAAATCCCAATTTAAGCGAAGCAAAGATTGTGTGAGCCCTTATTGATTCTGTGTGTTAAGGAAACAATTTCTAATAGAGAATGTTTCTGTCAAGGAACACAAAAGGGAAGTATTATGTAATATAAACCCCATGGTCCCTGAATATACAGACAAGCACAGCTTCTGTACTTGAAGTGGGACTTGCTCCATGAGAAAACGTGAGAATGAGCGATTCTGAAAACCATTTTATAGAAAAATGTGTTAATATCAGTTGTCAAAAACTATCTGGTTGATGTTTCTATAGGCCATACCTTTAGGCTAATCCTCAAAATTACCAAACCTCCTGAATGGAAGCAGACACAAAGCAAGGGAGCGACACAGGCACTTGGCACTGTCCCAGATCAAGGAGAGCAGAGTGGTTCTGCTGGAAATGTTTTGTTACAGGGTTGTACAGGTAAGGGGAAGGCAGAAATCACACAGAACCTTCAAAGGTTCATTAAGCAGTTTGGAATTTCCTGTGTCTCCTAGGATGGCTGAAGAGAGGGGAAGGAGGAAGCAGATTCACGTTAAGAACATTAACAACAGTGTCTGTTTAGATCATTCACCTTTCCTTGACAAAAATAATTGTTATATGCTAAAACAGTGTCAAAGTCCCAACTGTAAAGCAAATAACCATGGAAATAACCATACAGAAGTGCTTTTCCTTGGTTCATTTGGCTTGGTTGCTTTTATTTAACTTAGAATGGTCATTTGGCTTTTTCTTTTTCAGTTCTGATGTCCTCTCGGGTCTGCCCTTGCCTGCTCTCTTTCTATGAACTTGGATAAACAGTATAGTACTGATTAAGTTCACTAAATCTTAGAAATTATATTAATGAGAATATTTTTTAACTTTTTTTTTTTATCTATCTGGATAATTACAATCTGAAAAGCATACATGCTTTTTATTAAAAGATGAAGAAATACTACTCTACTGAAAGCCATTGCTATTCTGGTTTTGTCCAAAAGCACCATCACACCGAGAAAACCAGGAACAAGGTAATTATTTGCACGTATGCCTCATAAAAAGGCAATAATCTAGATGGAATATCCACAGTTTAATATATAAAAAGTTATTAAAATATTAAAATGTAATTAAAATGAAAATATTTAAATGTAATCACTGGGCACTTATAAGACAGTTCACAAATGTATGCAAATTACTGGAGTTTTATTTATTTATAAATAAATATGTTCATATACACCAATGTAATCTAAAAAGATATTAAAACAACAAGAAATTATCTCAGTACAATAATTTTATCCATTGGCTCAACATAACTTTTTTTTCATAATACTAATAAAAGGCAGGAGAAATAATCTTTATATTATTCACCTGTAAACAAATATACTTAAATAAGTGCATTATGTTTTCATACGTTTATTAAACACATATTCCATTCATAACTAAATAAAAATATTTATGTACTCGTGTGAACCGTGGGATGAAATGTTTCTGCTTCCATTCATTTTACGTAATGGAAATGGGTTTGTGTGGCTCTCAGAATCAGGGATTTGAAAGGGAATGATGCTGCAGTACTTCAGAGCACCTGGAAAAAGGTCACAGTGTCAGAGGGGCTGACCCCGGTGGAATAAAGTCTATCAACAAACAAGTGTTTGACTGAATCACATTTCATTGAATAATACCTGCAAATGCGACTCCAGCAAAGCTCCAGTATCTTGCACACAACCAGAAATGCAAAGAGACACTTTCAAGAGCCAGGGCAAATGCTGTGGATGACTTTCCCTGGCTCTCACCAGGCACTGCCATTAGAGTGCTTTAGCTTCCATTAAGTTGTCACTTCCCTGTGCTGCCAGCTCTTCAAGGGGGACAATTCGTTCTGACAGGACCATGGCCTGTCACATGCACTCACAGTTCAGTGGGAATGAACAGGAAAACGCCCAGAGCTGATGGATTTATTAGCGATTGGAGCTGGCACATATATTGCTTATATGTACAGAGCAAGGTAATTAATAAGCTCTAACCTGTCTACCTTAAGCACCTCATATTTAGTCGCAGGAATATAATTCAAGGCACGCAAATGCAAAACATACAAAGCTGTTCTTTCATTGGGTTTTGAACATTAAATTTGTTCAATTAGCCCTTATTGATTATGACAGTTTTGTAACAGCATCTAGTTCATGCAAATTTTTGATACATAAGAATTGCCCAAGAGAAAAGGCTGACCTACTCCAGAATCACAGGGGCTAACATTTAGGGAAGGAACATAAGAAATGCCATGTGAGCATGGCCCTTGTCCTCAAAATATAACCCTGGAGACAGTGACTCCTGAACTTCCTGAGCCAGAGCTTGTACGCAGCCACTGAATCCATCCTGCTTGATCCCAAATAAATTCTAAGTGCCACAATTCTGCTCCATGTGGGAAAAGTACTTTCTTATGCTAATACTGAACTTGCTGGCTGACAATATCACTGAGTACTAATTTTTATAGTGCAAAACACTCCATTATCTTTGAAGCATTGATGAATGTTTAGGCCTCTCTTTTCACTTAACTGTCATCATTCCAATTCAAGAACCCTAATCTATTTAAGATCTCACCCAACAGAAGATATTTTGTACTTCTCACCTTTTCTGTTTCTACCTATTGGGCATATGGATGGCCTGAAATATGCTTGCTGTACAAAACAAAAATGCAAGAAGGATTTCAGCATTAAATATCTCCACATCATTCCAGTTCTCTATCACAGAAACTGTGACCATCAGTCTTCAATACATTCACTGTACTTTCTGTTTTCTTGATAACAGTTAATGAGTTATTAATTATATTTTATCCTCGGCCAGGTCCAATAAAGGAACTTTGTACAACCTGAAGACAAATTATTTAATTTAGTTTGCTGGTTTTGGCTGCAGAGAGTAAATTCCCTCCACAGCAGGTAGTACGGGGCCGTGGTTTGGATTTGTGCTGCAAACACAAGGAATCTCTGATAAGACAGGGAAGTTTTTGTCACTGCTGACACAGAGCCAAAGCTGCTGCTTCTCCTCAGCCCACCAGCCAGGGGCTGGGAGTGCACACAGCCAGGACAGCTGACCCCAGGGATATCCCAGAATATCTCATGCCATGCTCAGCATATAAAGCTGGAGAAGGAGGAAGAGGGTGACATTTGGAGTGATGCCCTTTGTCTTCCCAAGTCACTGTTCCTCATGATGGAGCCTGGCTGTCCCTGGGTGGCTGAACACCTGCCTGCCCATGGGCGGTGGGAAAGAATTCCTTGTTTACCTACTGAAGTGTCTTTATCTCAATTCATGGGCTTTGGGGTTTTTTACCAATTCTCCTCCCTGTCAGGGCAGGCAGCAGTGGGGGCACCCACTGAGCAGCTCTGTGGTACTTAGTTACTGGCTGGGGTTAAACCACAACCCGTAAGTAATATTCCATCTCTCAGAGAAATGAGGCACTGAAGAGAGCAAATGTTTTTCTGAAGAAGAAGTCAATTAGAGAAGACACAATTATACACAGAATCCTCACAGAAGTTAGCCATAACATAGTTTCTTCTTATACATCCTTATGGAGGATTTTGTCCTTTCTCTCTGTCTGCTTCTGCATCTTCTCTGCTGGAACTCAGTCGCTGTCCTTCTGGATTACAGATCTTCTAGAAGCTGTTCCACTGGGCAGCAGCAGAAGGTACTTGGGCCACAGAAAGGGTGGCAGAAAAAAAGCAGATGATGTCAGAAGGGAGGAAGCTGGGAGAGAAGAGACACTGTTATGCTCGTGGTGGCAAGAGCCAGAGCAGAGGCAGAGGCAGAGCCAGCTGGCTGAGAGGGAAGGATGAGAGACATCAGATGAACTGGGAACAGCCAGGCAGTCCTGAACACCACCACAGAGACTTGGCCCATCAGTAAGGACGGAATAGAGTCCATTAAACATTTTGAAGGACAAAATCTAGGTTAGAAAAAGGTTAGGCAATATAAAGATGTGTGGGGAGAATACACAAGAAAGACTAGATGTGGGTGTGTGAGAGGCCAAAGAGAAAAACGAAAGAGATGCAGAGGGGAAGCAGTAAAAAGATAAAAAAGAAAAGAGAAAATATTGATTAAATAACTACTCAGCAATATGTGTCTGTTAACATATAGTAGAAGGAGCCCACCACAGTCACAATAAACTGTCTCTAGCTGGTTTTGCATATTAATATTCTTGGTTGTACAGCTATTGGATACTTCTGGTTTCACCTTTAACATTCCAAGTGAAGGGACACATAATTCCCCTTTGTGGTGATAACTCAGAGCAGACATGACCATTACGAAGGTCAATTTTTCAGCAAGTTTAGCATAATCTTTATTGAGTTCTAATTATTACTTTTAGCTTCACCATGTTTTGCTTCCTTAATTACAATTCTGATGTATTTTAAGATTTATCTAAGATGCTGAGGTGCAGAGGCTCACAGATAAATCTGGGTGATTTGTGTGCATACAAAGTGAAATGATAAGCTTATCCTCATGCAATACTTGGGCTGAAATAAAATACCAAAAATTGATTATTATCAAAATTCAAATCATTTAGAAAGAACAAAAAGTGACAAAGATGTATTATTTTCTTATATAAAGATATTCTAAGCTAGCTGATGCCACTGAACAGTCAAAATTGCACTTCTGTTATTTCATATAGACTTTGATCTAAATGGTGCTGGCCTTCTAACTTCCAATGCCCATTAATTCTTTTCACCTATAAATTGCCTTTACAGGTTTGGAGTTTTGTATTCTTTGAAAACTCAGTCTTAGAAGGCTTTTAGGATAATTCTGCTTGATGAAAGAATTTTTTTGAAAAAAATCAAACCTGAATGTCTCTGAATTTTCTAAACATACATCTCAAGGTAAACAGAATGCTTCACATACAGCACAGAAAAAAATCACCTGTTTACTTCACTGTAATTGTTACTTCTGGGATAACTGGAAAAAATCAAGGTTGAGTGATGTCTCACCTTGCCAGATGGTTGTGCTACTTGGAATCAGCATCAGAGAAAAATTAGTCAAGTTTTCATTAAGAGGAAATATGAAGTACAGAAATGCTCAGCTGAAAAAATGAGTTCCCACAAACTTGGTCAATAGCAAGCAATGAACTGCTCCCTTTTTCTCCATATTTGTTCTAAAGTGCTTGTTACATTCTTTAACATGCCTAGTAGCTGCATTGAAAATACAATTTATTTATTAACAAGCTGTATTTCCATTCTTTGACAGGTTCTCTACCCCCCACCCCACCCCCCAAAAAAAAATCCCTCAAAACTTTCAACTAAGCTCATCAATTACTCTTAACACTCTAAATAGTTGGCAATGTTTACACAACATCCTTTCAGAGTTATTCAGCTCGATCTTGCAGCTCATTAAAAGGATCTCTATTTATTTGCTGTGTGTTACAGTTCTTCACTTTGGCACAACACGCAAAAAGGAAGCCAATTTTACTTTTCCCTGTGGTGTTAATTGGTAGAGCATGCTGCCTGCCTCTTCATTAATTATGTCAATGTGTATGAAACTTTCATTTTCATGGCAGTGTATTAACAAAGCTTTGCAATGAGGCTGACAAAAAGCCAGCAAACTCCAGTTTATAAAAAGTGGGTAATGAAGGCTAGCAGTGGCCAGAATATAATATTTATTTCAAAAAGAAGCTTTTTTCCTCCTTATCCCTTTCAGAAAACATCTAAAGCAAGCACTTACTGAAGTAAACAAGATCAACTTTGCTGCTGAAAGTAAATAAATCTCCATATAACGCACAGATAATGGATCTGGAAACACTATAACTTCACAGAGCACAAAGAATGAGAGAAGGACCTTTAGCCCAGCTGAAATGGGTTTGCTCCTAAAACCATTTCCAGATAATTTACTGATCTCATCCCATCAAGTGTATAGAGATCACTCATTGCTTGATAGCTCACTAAACACTGGGGCTTCGTCTAAAGACAAAACTACCACTGGCACAGCAAAAACAGGCACTGTCCATATGAAATTCCTCTGGATGCCTTTCGTGTCTGTTCACTAAGTGCAAGTGTTGGTAAAAGCCTAATACTGAGCTTTTCTCACTACCTTTTTTTTCACAAAAAAAAAACCACAAAAAAACCGAAAAAAAACCCTCACAACCCACCAAAAACCAATCAACAAAAAAAAAAAAATTCAAAAAAATAAAATCCTTGATGAGTTCTCCATGACTTCAGATAGAGCACACTGAATTTCACTACACTGGGGAGACTGCTGGGAGACAGAGACTAAAGCAACAAATAAAGTCTGTGATAAGCTACTGCAGTCCTTTCTGGAAATTCTGAAATGCAAAGCATTAAAACAGAGCAGTGCTGTACTGTAGGAGATGTAAAGCATTACAAACTATAAATGAAATACCTTGAGAAGTTACCATCTCACATTCACGGAATTACAGCCCAAACTCTTGGCAATCATGCCCAGAGAGGCTTTCAAGTTAGCACTGAGGTTGTAAACACTTCAGACTAAAATGATTGTTTCTCACCCCAGGTATCTTCTGAGTGATAAAAAGACACTTTTGTCACTGGCTAATTCCTCTGTTTGAAGGATTAAAGAAACCCCAAACAAACCCTAACAAAACCAAAAAAAAAACCACACAAAACCCTCACAAACACTTGAATGCACATTCCAACCTAGGATCCAAGCCCTTTCATTCTGTGCTTCTCTCCCTTATATTTGGGATGTCCTTAAACTAATTCTTTGCAGTGAGATCAAGTAATAAGGAGAGGAAAAAACATTGGGGAAAAACAAAAGTTTCCTACAGTAACCTTAAACCCTAAAACAGCAAACAAATAAATTTATCTGTACATTGAAAGCATTTATCCTTCAAGTGATGCTAGCCAGGGTGGGAGCTGAGAGGGACTCTAGGGAAGCACAGACCCTCCTGGCCTGGTCCCTGTCAGTGGCTTCTGCCCCTGATGGAAGCAGCCAGGTTCCAGTCAGCAGACCTATCATCCAGATGCTGAAGAATTGCAGGTGCCAATTTTATTCTTTGTTTCTACATTCCTCTTCAACTTTACCAATATCTATAATGTTATTTCTCTCAGGCTAGAAGTATACCAGTACACAGAGTGCATCTTCTGTGTATTTACAGGCTCAGAACTACAGGACACTCCAAACCCACAATATATTCATACTATTAACACAGATGTAGCTCCTTCTGTGCTTTAGTGTCCTCAGAAATACTATAAAACATGGAACAAACCCACTGCTAGCTTGTATGAATGAATTAGTGGAGCCTCACTGAAATAACAGATTGAGTTTTCATACATTTATTCTTTCTTACTCTCCATTTTCTTCTCCTTTACATGTTTGACATCTCCATCTTTCCTTCCCACAGCAGCACTCTCTGAGCATCACAAACTCCCAGCCATCACTGCCTTCTCCCTCAGTTTCTCTTAATCTTTACTCCCCTTTCATCGAGCTTTAGCTGACTTCTCTCACACTCATAAAGTCTCTTAAACCTATTCCTGGCTTCAATTCTCCTTCTCCTCCTCCAACTCAACCCTCTCAGGATCCCCTTTCTCTTTTCACTTGGATCCTGCTCAGTTCTACAGATGCTTTACTGCTGGACAGGTCTGTGGTCTCCTGTTCCCCACAAACCTGTCTCCAGGCATTTCTTCTTCCCTTCCTGTCTGCTCGTTGAGTTCCTCTCTTCTGTGAGCTCCTAAGTAATTTATAAACACCATGTTTCTTTGCTCTTACTGCCAGAAAACCTGCACTGAAAATTTATGTTTATTCTACTCTAATAACTCCTTGCTCCCAGACAGTTTGGAAAAGCTATGGCAAGGTTATATCATGAAATATTTCTCACATTATTACTCCTTATCTTCATCAGGAAGTAGTTTTGCAAAGACACACAAAAATTAACCTTGGACTACAGGAACACAATTGAACAGCCATTCTGTAACTGAAACAGGACTAAAAGAAATACTCCAGAGAATTTCTCACCCTACCTGCATTTCTTCTGTGGTAGCTCATTGTCTCAATATCATTTTAGGAAGGAGTTTTGGAAACAGGTCCTAAAACATGGCAGTTTCCCCTATTTCTCCCTAGAAGCAGCTGATCTATAGGAGTGTATTGTACAGTGTTAACTCTTGAGCTTCCTGTGCAGTTCTTATTTGCTATTTCTGTATAAAAGACTGAATTACAAAACAGATACTTAGAATTTCTTGGATAATTGACCAGGTTAAAATTAATTAGAAGCTGCAAAATTTAAGTGGAAGTTAAAGAATTGCATACCTAATAGAAAGCATATGTGAGGCAAAGGAAAAATCTTTAAAAAATAGATTTATGATCATTTTAGCCAGTAGGCATCAAAACTGAAAGCTTATATACCATAGGTAGCTAATTAATATTTTTTTTTTCTTTCATATGTATTACTTTTTCTCTGTCACACAGATAAAATGTTCTTTGTCAGCAGCTACACTTCCCTGTCAGGTTTATACCTCAGTGACGATGCTTTGTGCTCAGCAGCTGGCACATAAGTATTCTCATGCATTTACTGCATTTCTACACTTTCAGGTCTACGGGGTTGGGCTTTGTTTCCTTATCTTCTATCCCAACCTAAACCAAACAAAAACAACCTAAGAAAAATTAAATAATTCAGTAGAGATTACCTAGTCCCACATACCATCAGCATTACCAAAGTTTTCAGTGACATAGGTAGTGGCACTAAACATCCACAATGGTATTCTCTGGAGATTATAAGACAAAAAAAAAAAAACAAAACAAAACAAAATACACCAAAACAACAAAAAAACCCCAAACCAAAACACCCCCCAAAACACCCAAAAAACAAAAACAAAAAAACAAACCCAGAAAACCAACCAACCAAAAAAACCCAAACAAAAAACCAAAAAAACCCCACAAAAACAAACAAAAAAAATATTTTGATTGCACATATAACAAAAAAAAAAAACCAAAAACAACCATTTCTCAATCAACTGTTATTCAAAATAGAGCATATGCTTTGGGAAAAAAACCCTAACTCTCAAATTCTAAGAAATGCAGAAGTAGCTCTCCAGAAAGTTGTACCAATGCTTTATTTCATTTCTTTCAGTACCAAAATATTGCAATGCCAATTTGTTTGGAGCAGGTGCCCGGGTGTTGGCTGTTACATTTTTGCTGCTTCCACTGAAGAAATCTCTGTCTGCTCATTATCTCCCACAGGAAATGTGCATCACTTGGGAACAATCACCACTTAGCAGCTCTGGGCAAGTCGGTCTGGCTGCTTCCTTTGAGTCAGGTGGGATCTCTGCACCTTTCACTGCTCAGTTCCTTTCCCAACCTGCTGGTCATTTACATGGAGTTTCTCTGCCTTGGCAGTTCCTAAACATCCCTGACCTCTCTGTGTGTGAGGGCTGGACACACTGCCCAACAGAAGTAAGAGGTCTGAATAAAACACCTCTAGCTAAGGCAGTTGCTTAAATATGCAAAACCTGCATTATCCCAACTCACAGCTCTAGTGAAATGGCAAAAGCTCCCACTGGTGGAATACATTCCTTTTTTCCCACTTATATATGGTTTTCAGCTATAATTGTTAATACAAATGACTTGCTTGCAGGCAGTTTGTCAAGTGATCAGTTTGTTATGCCTCAGTAATTGTGATATTTCTCCTTCTATCTCCAAGCTTCAGCCTGCTGGGTTATGTTTGTGTCTTGGTCAGGGACCAAAGTCAGTCCCGTGGGCCAGCACTGGACACAGACCTTGCACATCCCAGTCAGGAATGAAGCAGAGCTGGTGGCATTGTGGTGGCTGGAAAAGACTCAGGCTTGGTTCATAATGATCACATCAGGAAGCAGCAGGCTGGAATCAAACCCAGAGCAGAGCAGCAGATCCACCAAGGCTGAGTGAAATAGCAAAGCCTCAGTAATAAACATGCAGCCCTTCAGGTTCATGCACGACATGCCTGAACAACTTTCCTTCCTACAGACATAAAAAAGGGTTTAAACAAGGAGATATACTCTGTGCAACACACGGGAAAGACGAGTGCTACATGGACATCAGCACTAGGAAAAGAGCATTGCTTCCAGGACATTGGAATCATTGTGCTAGCATCATACATTTTAAATTGCACAGATCACTTCTTCCTCTCTTCTTACATCCACGCCTGTTTTCCTTCCAAATGATGTCACATAACTGGGATGCATCTGGCATGCTCTCTCAGGCCCCCACAGGTCTAAAAGCCCAGAGCAATACCCTGCATTTGCACATATGTGCACTAAGTTGCACTGTGCCATATCCCCTCCTCAAATATTATCATAAAATTTTATTTCCAACTTGCAGGGAAAGGGAGCAAAGTCCTCTGGATTTTGGGAGTGAGCCAACAGGAAGTGCTAAATGAATAAAGAGCATCTGCAAGTGTGCCCTAGGGACTGAGCAGTGAATGCCTGTGACACACTGCTTCCAAGTTGGGATTCTGATTCTGGTGCCAAAAACTGGTATATCTCCTTGCTTCAGTAGTTATTAATCAATTAATATACTGTATTAAATAACCAGACCCCTAAATAAGCTTTTTACCTTTTACTTTCTAAAGCAAAAGTAACACACGTAACAAAGCAAATAAATGCTGCTGTATTTGAAAACTGATCGCTTCAGGTTATTTTTATTTATTCCAAAACATGTTAGCAATAGACAGAATAAAGCAAGGTAATCAAGCAGAGGAGAACACTTTCTCAAAAACACATAAAATTCATCACTGTCCCCAATGTGTGTGTTAATTAAGGAAATAATAGAGAAACACAACTGGTTTGGATTCATAGTTTGGCTGCCCCCTCACTCCTCCACACCTTCCTCCAGCTCCAGCTCTAGGCTGCACCTACTGCTTCTGTCTAAACTCTCTCTACACTTTTAGCCCTAGAGATTTCAGTCTTTCTACTTCTTCAGGAGTTCTTCCAGTTCTCAAATGCTTTTCCATTAGAAAGTGTTTATGCAAAGCGAGTCCACAGCACAGGGAATGCAGAGAAAAACTTGATTACTTTCTTGCAGCTTCTTTTTATGTACATGAGAACTATTATCAAGCACTTGCTCAGGCTTCTCTTCCCCAGCTTTTCCCTGTAGGTCCAGAGTTATGCTTTATACTGCTCTCCCCAGTAACTCCACTGATTCAGCCACTTTGTTCCTGAAGCATTCCCAGAATTTTGCCTTGCAGCTGAACACTTGTGAGTGCCATGTTTTTCAAGAGTACTATTGCAGAGGCCTTACTGATGTCTACCCCGGTTTTTGTATCCAAAATATGCATACCCTTCCTGCAATAGCATAATATCATTAATGTGTCCAACTCTTGATTTACTAGAAACCAAAATCACTGTACAGACCATTACCTACACAGTCATGATGCATTTACATGTCCACAGGTAAATATTTTTAAGTGTAGACCTTTTAATTTGCTCTAAATTCTGTTCAGTCTCCCACTCATCAAGGGAATTTTTAATTCTAAAGCTATGCTGGCAGGTTCTTTCAGATAGACATTCTGAGGGAATATTTAAAATATGTTTAGTATTCTACCGTTCATGTCAATAATGCAAAAACTTAGATGTGGTCCTAAACCTGCCTTTTCTAAAATTGTTCCAAAGCCATTAATCTACTTTGACAGAAAGCCATTTACATCTGTTCTCAGAGTATGGAATTTCATTGAGGGTTTGTTCTGTTGTTGTTTTGTTTGGGTAGTTTGTGGGGGAATTTTGACTTATTTTCTTGAGGGGGTATGCTGTGGTGTTTTTAGCAGTTGTTTCACATCCATGTACAATAGAGTTTTTTCAAACTTTTGTTCTGAAGAAGGAACACCACACTTGCTCACTGGACCTTGTCAGGCAGAATCTTGCTGCTGAAATACCTCTACAGTGACTTTGAAATGCCAGATCTGAGCTCACTGTGCCAAACTCCAAACCAGACCCAAAATGCAAAGCAGATTAGCACAAAGCTGTATCTGATCTACTAAATCCTGCTGTCAAAACAGGAGAAAACATCAGTTGTACACATGCTTTTCACAGTAGAATTCTAAAATAGATTTGGGGAGGGGAATGTGGCTTTGGCTATCCCAATAATCTCACTTTTACCCCAGAATGGTTGTTTAATGCTTGTCTCAATGAAGACAGAAATGTGGAACTGAATTAGCCCTCCTTAGCCACCAACAGCAGGTCTGCCTTGCCAAATACACACTGTGACGTAGGATTAAAAGGAAATAAAAACAAAACCCACTGAAATTCATATCCAAAATCAAAAAAAGAATGGGAAAGCCCTACCCTTGTCAAGTCAGGTGAAATGAAGGTTGTGATTTGACAGAATAGCATCTACACCTCCAAAGACCTGAAATAAACTATTATTTAATGAAAGATGAATCAAAAAAAAAAAACCCTAAATCCCGAGCACTTTGACTAGTTTTATATCAAAGAGGAGGCATGGGGGAGCTGCACCAGAACATACCAGCTCCGAGATGAACACCATAAAGTGCAAGGAAGGTAAGGAAGGAAAAGCTACAGCAAAATACACCAGGAGGGAATTTAGAGCCAGCTGAACACAGGGAGGCTCCTGTGCCACCACAGAGCTGGGGTGGCCACGGCGAGGGTGAGCCCCCACAAAGGATTTTGTCATCAGGCAAGATTAAAAATAGTTACATCAGATGAGAACAAAATTTCAGGATATTTTTTGCTCCCAGGAACAGTTTTTGTTCGCAGTGTTTGTAGATTAATGTTCCTGATACCTTGTCTTTTTTCTTCCCCATAGAGATCCTCAATGGTTACGGTAATAAAAATGAATCTTACTTACATCTTGAAATGTTAAGTGCAGTGCTAAATCAAGAGGTGTATTCCATGTGGGTTTTTAAGACATATAAAAAGTAACATGTCTAAAATGCAGTTGCACATACCTTGATGATTTATTTTCACGTTATGCATTGAAATGCAATGTTCTATTATTCTGTTCCTTGTATTTTAAATTCACTCTAGTTGATGATAGAGTTAAATATACTATGTTCTCTCCACTTTTGGCAAAATTCCAATCCAGAGTGAATCCATGGCTCACTGCTACAATGAAAATTGCTTTCTAAAACTCAGGGTGCTTCTTCATAAATGACATTTTTAAAAAATGCAGAAACATAAATAAATAGATCCAATCTTAATGCTTCATTGAAAAGATTATCTCCTTTTGCTCAATAAAAGTATGCCTTGAAGTGCCCTTCTGAAATAAAGTTTATGTGAGAAAAATGAAAATTGCAGTTGCTCAGTTTGTCATTGCTGCCAAACTCCAAACTCATATTGTTAATGGCAAACAAAAAGAAAAGAACAGAGTAATTATTATATACCAATCACAGCTTAAAACTAGCTCTGTATTTCCCTGCACATATCAAAAGTGGTGTCATTCTCTGTTTCTTTCTTCATATGTTTGTTTCCTGAGGATCCTCTAACTCCAAGAAATGTGATGTTGAAAGCTGTAGTTTAAAGCAGGTTTCTCTAATTTCTGAGTGTCTTACAACTTTTAGATCTATGAGGTGGCCACAGGGCAACTCCTCATGGATTAATCTTGTCTAGGGAAAGAGTAGAGACAAAACAATTATATCAGCCAAGAGCAGGTATGAGAATAACAGTTGAAAAAACAAAACTGTGCAGAGTTGAACAATACCTGGTGGGTATGCAGAGGACTGAATTTAGCAAGGCAAGGCCAGAGAACAGTTTGATTATTCTTTTGTTAGACAGATAGGTAAGAGGAAAAGGTAATGAAGAAAATAAAAGGAGGAATACATTGCAAGCCTTTTGCTGATTAATAGAAAATGCCATTAAGATGGATGGGGTCATCTAAGACACTGTTATCAGCCATGCTAAAGCACATACACATCTTGGTATTTCCATAGAGCCTCTGAAACCACAGGGATGAAGGATGAGATTATGATGTGCCACAAAGGGCTAAATTGGCTCCAGAAGGCCATCAAACCATGTGAGCTATCCATGGAGCAGTGCAACAGCAAGGAGGAATGAATTAGCATTGCCCGTCAGGATGATTTCTCCAAACACTCTACACTGAATTTCCGTCTCTGCCCGATAAGTGTTTTATTAAAGTTTATAAATCCTGACTTGCAGAAACTGTTCTGCTTTTCACTTAATGTATTCGACTGCATTGAGGTTCACTATTGAGAGCTTTCTAAGACATTTCCTTTCTGCCAGCAGCCTCGGAATGCAGTCATTGAAAAGCATACGGGAAATGTAGTGGGCATGTGTTTGTCACTCTCAGCAAATCCTTGCTCTGTGGCAGACATGATTTGGAGATCACCTTTGAAAGCTTATCTCAGTCAGGGATAAGGCAGCATTCACATGGCTTCATCTCCAACACAACACGGCCAGACACAAAGTACAGGAGCATGTGATTGACAGAGAGGTGTTCCATTACCAGCTTTGTGCTGAAGTCATTTCTACCCCTGCCCTCCCCACCCCCAGTATAAGCTCTTGTAAATGCATTTATTTTCACTCACTCAAAACAAGAAAGTCCCAGTGTGAAGATGTTTAAGTTCAGCTGTAAATACAAATGAGTGCTAAAATCCTTCCTCCACTGAATGCATAAAAACAGCTGAAGCACATTGTAACTTATCTGCCACACTGTATTTTGAAAGGATAAAGTGAAACAGCTTCTGCAATTATTATTTAGAGTGTTATTAGTAAATTTATACTTAGAAAATTTGACTTTTCAGTATGAATTAACTCTTTTCCAGGAACACCACGCTATTAGCACCGAACTGTAAATACACAGCATGGTGTGTTATCTTGAAAGGAGGACAAATTAATATTTACTACAACCTACTAAATATTTTATTGAGTACAAAAGGTCCGCTGACTTAAAACACTCCATTACAATCTCAGAAGGATCTCCACTTAACAGAAAATGTTCTGATGTCAAGCCACAGCCACCACCAGTTAAAATGTTACCATGACAACCAGCAGCAACTTAGGGTAGTGCGATGCACAGCTCAGACCCAACGCTCAGCTCTCAGCTCATCTACGGCAAAAAAAAAATTATTTTTCACAAACAGAAATCCTAGAAGCCTGATTATATTTCTGAGCAAGCCCCTCAAGCTGGAGGTGATGCCTGAGAAATATCAGAAATGGCTCTGCTGTGACCTGCAGCTTTGAGCAATGCTGGTGGGCTTTGCAGGCACACCCCAAACCATTCACTGGCCAGCAAGTGGAGCTGGGGCTTTGGAGTTCTCACAGGAATCCCCTGCCTAACCTCTAACTAGTTCTAATTAACAGAATAATTCCCGAATATGAATATTTAATTCATTCATTTTCAGACCTGCCCTTTTTTTTTGCTTCCAAGTGTGAAATCCCAGTTCAGGTCCAGCTCTCAGGCCACATCTTGGCTCTCGTGGTTCGTGTTCTTGTTGGTCTCTAAGCACAAGTGAATCTACTCAAGGCTAAGACAATAATCTGTGATAGAAAAACTCACTTGAGAATGTTTTGACTATGAAAAATCAAATAATGTTCAGCTTAGAACAGTATCCTTCAGGGCAAAAATAGCAAAAAAATGTTCCAATTATAAAGAGTTATACTCTGTCCTTTTCATTCAAGGGGACACCGAATAAAAAACATGTAAATGTTATAATTAGTTAAAATCATTATCAATTCCCTTTACTGTATTACAAACCCAGTTGCAAACCTTGTGGAAAATCTTGGAAATAAAATTGTAAATCTCACTTGAGAAATACTTTATTGTCCAGAAAAAGCTATTCAGACTTTTTTTCCCACTATTAAAGCATAGCAGCATAATAATTTTAGTTACTTTATAGACTTCTAATACATAATTTCAATGGGAGGTTTGAGCAGATTCTGAAAAAAACACACAGATTTAAGGGATGCCTTCCTAATAATCCATGTGACTTCATCCCAATGATCACAGTTTTCAAGCAGGCAACCAAGGAAGGTGAAAATCTTTCACGTTTGTGCAAATGTAGACAGCAAAAATTGCCATATTGAAATAGCATCCCTTACATACTGCACCAATTTTTTCCTTATTCTCAAGATATGTCTCATTTTTTCTAACAAATTGCTATCAGATTTCTTAAATGACAGAACAGGAAAACTTTTAAAAGCTCAACGGATTCTGAATTATTAAAGATAAAAGGGTACTTTGGTATATTTATTATCATATTGCAGGAAAACATCATCACTGATGTCTGGATTAAGCTCTTATCTTTTTAAACAGCCTCTTCAATGCTGAGGTAAACTTAAAGATACATTGCTACAAATCCCCAGAAATTAGTATTTTAGTGTTGTTTTGTTTGTTTGGGTTTTTTTAACTACTTTTTTATGTTATTGAGTTTAATTTCACTGTGCACCACATTCTGTTTCAATAAAAGAATGAGAAGGTTGCATTTGAATAAAAGCTACACCATGTTCATTTCCACAAACATATGATTTCTTATTTAAGTAAGTTTGGTTTAGAATTATTTTCTAGTCCCTGTAATTAAGTTATTGCTGCTGAAAGCGCAAGGACAAATAAGGATATTAAAGCACACACTGACAAGGGGGAAAATTAACAAAACACTGATGATCATTTTACCGTAAAAAAAAAAAGGGAGACAATTCTTTAGCCAGTGGCCACCCCTGTAGCTCCATCAACTTAAATGCCATTCCATTTAATTATCCTTGTGAGCAAGACATGAGACAAATTATTCAGTTCTTCAGTTCCGCCTCATGACTACGTGACATATTTTGCTGACACCGTACATTGCCAATCTTCTACACTAAAAAAAACCATCCACCGAAGTTCAGAGATCACATAATCCAGGGAAATGCACAGGGTGGAAGTCAGGGTGATTTATAGGAGTCTGTATGGATGGTAAGGATGCACCTAATTTTTAACTAACACTCTTATAAACCCTGAGAAAACAACTAATCCTCCTGATGCCTTTTCTGTGTTACCCTGCTGATTACTAAACCCCTGGAAGCTCATCAGCTTTCTAACCCTTGGCCTTCTGCAGCCTCTTCACCCATCTCCTGACGTGAAATCTGCTTTAACCACAGCCAGCTTCTCCCATGTGCACAGCCATAAGTGTGTTTATATGCAAGGGCATTAAATAAATAGAAGAGAGTGGCCAGCTGAGTGAGGTGGCTTAATTTGAGAAGACCAATTTTGCCTCCTTTGCACTGCACACTCAAGTTCAACGCAGTGATAATTCCTTTAACCCTTTTAGTGACAGTGTGGACAGTGCATAAAATGGATTTAAGAGTAGAAAAATGAGAATGGCCAAGACAAGAGACTTGGCAGCTTCCTGGAGCCCTGTGAGAGATCCTTCCTTGGTTATAAGGATCCTGCCTTCTTTACCCACTGTGGAATGTGGGCTCTGTGGCTGTGCAGGAGGGGTAGCTGTTCTGTGGCACTGCTCTCCATCTCCCTGGGAGCAAAGCACCTCTTCAGGAGCAGGAGCTGTGTTCTGCCTCCTGTCTCTTCCTGGGAGGCACAGCCCTTGGGCTCAGGCCAAAGACTTGCCACCTTACACCAAAAGGAATAAGAAACATTCACCAACCTTTGGTCTGTCTCACTATTTTTTTTTTACTATTTTTTTTTACTAGTATTGGTGCATCCCATCTGATTTCCCTCTCATTAACCAGCTGGATGTGAGCACAAAGTGAAATTATGTATTTAAGAGGAGAAATGCCTCAAAATGTAATTTTTAAATTACACTCTCCAAAGACATTCTAAGAGAAGGTCTTCTTATGTTTTCCATAAGTTTGGTGGAAGGACTTTAATAAAACGTCATCAGCCTTATTTTGACGAAAGGAAAAAAATATTTTCAAAAACTGTGGAAAAAATTGATATTTCCAAACTTATTTTTTAAAGAATGAAAACTGGAGAAAAAAAAAATCATTCCTCCTTCTGAGTTAAGGTGAAAAGTTTCTTATTTGCATCCTATTTAGTCCCACAGTAACAAGTAGAATGCCAGAATTATCTTTTAGCAGATACAGTAGGAAAAACAACATAATCTCCAGAGAAAAGTCCCCTGAGATTTTATGAATTTCAGATTTTCATTACGTTTCTCTCAGCTGCTTTTACATCCACCAAGATTCTGAGGTGGGGAGCACAAACAGATCACAAAGACAGAAGAGGTTCTCTCTGTGACATTCCCTGAAGTTGTTTTAGTGGTGAAAGGAGCCAGGCTTGAAGAAACAAGGGCTGCCTTTTTTCCCCACTGCTAACAACATATTTTTTATGGATGGGAAGGCATTTAAATAGTTAGAAGGCTGTAAGAATCCACCTCCTTGGCAGCTACAAATTCTTTCTGATGAGAAAGATGAGGCATCAGAAAGTCTGCCTGGTAAATCATGCAGAGTTTCCAAATAAGCTCTCCCCTCCCATGGATTTCTTCTGCAGGAGATGATGATCAGGCCATATGTTACTATGACAGATTTGGTATTTCATAACTGAAACCCATATAGCTCCTATATTAATATTTCCTCAAAACAGGGCAATTTTTAATAAAACCCCAACCCTACTTTAATGTCTACATCCTACAAAAATCATGACTGAGGCACTGTCCCCAAAAGTAGCTCTATATTCAATTACTTTTGTAAATACATCCCCTTTTATTATTTTTAGGTTTTAAAAGACAACTAAATACTGCATTTAATAGTAAGCATGTGCCCTGCTGAAGGGAACACAAACTATAATGATATGCCTAGCTTAAAAGCAAATCTAATCTACTTGCTTATTAAATTTAAATGTGTTTAAGGCTGATACGGTTTGAAAATGATATGTAAAATAACAGCTTCCATGGCTATAAATGTCAAGTCTAAAAATTATATGCAATATAACATACAAAATAAATGCTGCTTCATCTTTACATTTCGGTGTGATCAATTCATTAAATGAGGTATTACAAGCTATGAGAAAATTTTACAACTCCTGAGACATAATTCGTCACAGTGTATTACAATGCAGCAAGGAAATACTTTAGAGGTTTTGTCATCAATGGATTAAAATTCTTATTAGAAAGAAGGTGGGGGAAAGTAGCTTTCTGATGTACCATGACCAAAATTACTCATCACAGCATATATTAAACACCTACGTGATCCTTTTTCATGAGACAGTCTCTGTATTAAATGCCTTTTTTTTTCCCCCCCTTGGAAAATAAACCAAGGAAAAGATAGGTGATATATGTTATAAGGCCAAGATGTAAGGACACAAAGGACACAGAATTTCCCTGCAACACCAAACCCAAATATTCTGTGGGTTTGTTTGGTTTTTCTTTCTTACTTTTTTACTGCAATAGAGGGATGGTCTTTCCCACCTGCTGTGTGTCTTCCAGAAATAACATGTACATGGATTTTAAAGCACTGATTAGAGAGGAGCCAAGAGCCATGATGCCAAGAAATACCCTGGCTGTATTCCCCTCTCTCCAAGCCTCCACCAAAACCCCTCTGAACATTTGCAGCAACCTCCATTGCTGAAAAAGCTGAAAAACCTCGAGAACCATTCCACATCCTGAATCTCCATTCCAGAAAATACTCCCAAAAGCTGACTCCAGCTTAGGGAAACTGCTCATTTTAGCCCTCTCAGTAACCAGGCGAGAGACACAGAGAAGATCCCCCAGGATGTGACTCAGACTATCTAAATTAAACCCCTACTCTGAATTGTCTCCTGAAGTCACATCTCTGCCTCTGCCCATTGCTCAGGGAGTGGCAGGAGTCTGGGTTGTGAGCACAACCTACTCTTGTCTCCAACCTTCAGCTTTCCAGAAACTCCTGTTTCCAAAAGAGAGACCACTAACAGATGTTCTGGCTGCAGCACTGTTAACTACGAGCCCATCACATTTATTTTCTTCATCCCAGTAAGTTTGAGGAAGTTATAAAACTCTCAAGATCTTAGAGATCACTAAAAAAATCCTGTTTCCACTGAGGTGAATGCTTGTTACAGGTAAATAAAAACGTGCTACACATTGAGGACTCTAAATTTATTTCCCCCAAGGTTTTGTATACCACTTTCTACTCAAGGGTTCAAAAGTTTCGACTGCAAAAGAATACTTTTAACATCTAAAATTTATTCAGACTTTGTTATTTACAATTAAATCCTCTTTCAAAACCCATCCTGATTAAGAACATTCAGGCTTAGGGTCTTTGAATAAGGCAACAAGACAACATCAATTTTCTCACACAAATATTTACAGCAGTTAAAATGATAACTCTTACTTCTTTTGTTATTTCTCTCTAAAGAATAATATTCACCGTTTTGACCAAAATAATTTTATTTCTAAATACCATCGCTATTTCCAAGATCCATGCCTGCCTCTTGCCTTATCACTTTCCCAATCTGCCAAATATTTAACACATTTGTCTTTCCCTGACATATAATTTGCTATTATCATGTGACAGAAAAACTCACATCACCCTAGATGTTCTCAAGGTGCAACAGAACCTGGCAATGCTTTTTCAGGCCAGTATCTAGCCACGAATTTCTGCTCCCACAAACCCATCCATATTACCAGGGGAATTATTAGGTGGCTGTATCTTTCCAGGCACTCAGAGCAAGATAACCCTAATCTAGTCTTATCACTTGCACACAAAAGCATTGGATCCAATAGGCTTCCATGTAATCCATCTCTGTCACCCGCATTAAGGAAATTACCTGTCAGAAATATCATGGCCAAGATTCTGTGATTAAATGCAAACTTAGAAAATGCTCAAGGGTATAGTAAAAAAAAAAAAAAAAAAAA
>VZTN01020672.1:511065-538671 GCA_013400515.1 Erpornis zantholeuca
AAAAAAAAAAGCTGCATAAAATTGCTTTCAGTTTAGTTTTCCTTATGTTAACGTTGAGTCCACAAGCATTTGAACAACATAAAGATTCAAGTAATTTATCAACCACGCGTTGCATTGCCAAAGGAAACAAAAGATATTTTTAAATTTGTCATAATTCCATGAAGTGGACTTTCATTATTAAGATGGTAAAACTTAAAAACTTCAAGATCTTTGAAGAACCAAAAAGCACATCAGGTTCAGTTGCGTGGGGTTTTTTTGTTTGGTTGGATTTTTTTGTGTTTTTTTTTTGTTTTTAATCCCCAGGGAGGGAAATTGTTATTGCTGATGCAGTATAGAAATGTCTAAACCCTCAGATTCACTATTTGAATACTGTATTTTTTTTTTCCTTCAAAGCTTTTGTCTCTGCAAACTTTACCATTTAAGGATTACTGGTTACAAGCTTGCATGGCTGACAGCACAGTTCTACACCTCAGGTCACTCAGGTCTAATCCACAATCAAAAACCTCCATCAACAACTTTGGTCTTTTCCTTAGGCACCTTTCTGTAAAGGGGACAGAGCAATCATGCACATGTATATAATGCACTATTAACTGTGAATATCCTGGCTCTCTGTCAAAGAAGTAAAAAAAGAAAGTAAAAAAAAAAAAACAATAAACCAACAGCTTGACTCACAACTTTACAGTTAAAAAAATTTGAAGTATTCACTGAAGAATCCTCTATTCTAAAGTGCCCAGTGTACTCTAAAGAAATAAAAGGAGGTGGAAAAATTACAGGATGAATATTTAGCAATACTGATTAATATCCCCAGCAGGTGAGAGGCACTGACTTACTGGAGAGAGTCTAACAAAGGACCATAAACATGATTAAGGGACTTGCACATCTCTCATATGAGGGAAGGCTGAGAGAGCTGGACTGGTTCAGCCCCGGGAAGAGAGGGTTCAGGGGGATGTCAGTGTGCAAAAATGCTTGAAAGGAGGATGAAAAGAATGAGCCAGGGTTCTCCCAGTGGTGCCCAGGGACAGGGCCAGAGGCAAGGAGCACAAAGTGCCAGCCAGGAGCTTCCTCAGAGCAGCAGGAGCTGTTCCTGTGGGAGGGTGACTGAGCCTGGCACAGGCACCTGGGGATGCTGTGGAGTGTCCCACCTTGGAGATACCCAAAGCCATCTGGCACAGCCCTGGGCAGCTCTGGGTGTCCCTGCTCGAGCTCTGGGCTTGGACCAGAACACACCCAGAGGTCTCTTTTAACCACAAGCACTTCATGATTTTATTTACCTTTCATATCCTGCTTATCCAAGCCCCTCTGGAGGGCAGCCCTGCCTCCCACTACACATGGTGCTTCCTCACCCCCTCTCCAAATTGCTGCTAAAGTACTGCCCCTGAGTCAAACCCTGAGGCACATGAGCATTAAGAAGCCACTGAGGGACCTCTGAACCACAAATATCATCACAGTCCTCTAAATCCAGCACTCTTATCATCCATCCATTTATCCATTCCAATCTGCACCAATGTGGCTGTAAGAACATCAGGGTAGAGTGGGTTCAAAACCTTGATGAAATGAAAGAGTTGAACATCCACTACTCCTCCCTTTTCTTCACAAGACCATGTTAGTAACCAGAAGATGTTATTTTCTCAAGGAAGTTTCATCTGGGCTATGGTTGATCACAAAAGAAAAGAATTCACACCTTTAAGCCACTAAGAATGTTTACCATGGATCTATTTAACTTTACTGGAATTCTACTTCCATTCAGCTGTCTGGAAGTTTCCAAGCACAAGGTCCTACACCCAAGCAGCAAAACTAAGAACAAATGAACTGGGAGTGAAAGGAGAAAATATTCACATTCCAAGAACCTCTCCTTGTAAACCCGGAAACACACTTCTTCCTTCACAAGAAATTTCACAGAAAAATCCTTGAATCTGTCTTGCAACAAGTAATTCATCTAAATCCAGCCAGGTCTGGTTAAAACAACACTGAGTAGTAGGTTAGAGTCTGGCAGAGTTTGTTCATTAAGATTCCTACACTGCACCAAACACTTGATGAATGTGTCCAGTGAAGATTTCTCTTTCATGTGGTGGTCACACACCTATACAGCTGTCTCTGTACTGCCAGAATCTTGAAAGCTCACAGTAAAAGGCTTCATACATGGGAACCTTGATTTGAGAAATGGTGATTTATTGGATTATGGAAGGAGGGAGAAGTGATAGAGCAGCAGCCTCAGAAAACTGACATGCTGACTATCATACAGCTATCTTCTGATTAAGATGAAAGGATGAAACTCTACAAACACTATTGGGGGTGTACTCTGCCAACCTTTTTCACTTGAAGCACTTTCACATCATAAACCATCAGATCTACAAGATAAGGGTTTGGGGGTAAAAGTTAGATCATTTTAATGTGAAATAACTACAAAATTCCTTTCCACGAGAGGCGAGAGAATAAATGGGACATACCAAATGGATGTCCCTTTTCTCACCCTTGTCCAAGGTCAGTCTGGAGTGGCACTGAAGTTCTCCAGCCAGCAAAGAGTTGGAGTTCTCCTCCTAAAGCAGGCACTGGGAAAAGCCAATTTGCAAGCAGAAGACTGCAGGGTGCATCTCATCCTTTGTGAAGATAGGACTAAAAAGTCAACTAAAGGGTTTGAACTTCTGAGCAGCAAAGGAAAGAGAGAAGGTAATGCATTTTCTTGGCCACAAGACCTATTGTGGAATTTATAGTGACTTTAGTCTTAGTTAAAAGAACTAGAAATAAGACTAAAAGAGTGACTAGGGTTTGCACAACCTCATTTGCTGATTTATACAATGGTGATTGAAGTAATGAAGCTGATAAAGTCAGGGAATCATTGTTGTCACACAACATTTACAGCTCAGAATCCATCAGCAGATGCCAAAATCACACACAAAATTATTTTGAACCTTGCACATTAATTATGAATTGGATGAAAGAAATAGTTGTAATTAAAAATAAAAGCAGACCTATGTTCCATGTGGCACTTTTATTAGTTACTTTATGACCCCCCATATGTGCTGCCAAGGAAAATTATAATAGGCCACCACTACTAAGTACCAAAGAAGACTATGAATTTTTATTGATATTCTTATTAACCATGTTAGTAAACTCAACATAACTGGGTCATGATCAGAGAGAAGCTCTGCGTTCAAAAAAGATACAGTACAGGACAGAGAGAACACAAATACAGCACTACTTTTAAAGCAGGAATAAAGTACAGTAAATACAGCTGCAAATTTAATCTCAAAACACATACTGACTAATGGAGACTATACCCAAAGTGAGCTGGATAACAATTGTTTCCTAGCAGGCCACTGTGTAAAGCAAGATCCTTTCTTGGAATAACTCTCAGATTAATAGATTCAATATTGTTTCCCTTTTATTGGAAAGTGAATTCCATTAAACACTCTGGATTACTTCAGTAACAGAACATATATTTGCAAATGAATGCAAAGACTCTGATAAAGAACAATACATGTTCTGATCTACCACCATCTATGGGAATAACTTTCTTTTAATTATCATATTTATTTCTTCATCTCCCTGCCATGGACAGGATGGGGTATTGTGGAGTGAATCTCGTGTGGAGAGGTGTATGAACCCTCACAAAGCACAGACCATGCCAGGCAGGCTGTGCTGAGCCAGCCCTGCACACAACAGGGCCCCACAAACTGATTAATGAGCCACCACAGCCACAGTGGCTATTGCCACCACCCAGCACCATCACCCCCTGCTCTCAGCCACTTCATGGGAACTAAAACCTGTTAGAATCTGAGTGACTCAGCAAATGCAATAGGATGAAACAACTGAGCAGCAGAGGTGAAAATTCCAGGAGTTCCTGATGCCCAGCTGTGCAGACTCAGCCCTCCTGAGACAGCATTGCCTCTCTGTGCCTGCAGAGCTGCACTGCTGCACCAGGGGAGTTGGGAAAAAGATGGGAGTTAGGTAGATAACAGGGGAAGGAAAAGGAAAGGGAAGGGGATAGAAAAAGGAAAAGGAAAAAGNAAGGGAAAGGAAAAGGAAGGGGAAAGTGAAGGGGAAAGGGAAGGGGAAGGAGATAGAAAAAGGAAAAGGAAAAAGGAAAAAGAAAAAGGAAAGCCAGAATACCTTTTTTGATTTGTCTTCCACCAATGTAATAAAATCAGAGTCCTCTTTATGCTAGATGGAATAGAAGTACCTGAAGAGAGTTATGATGTGTTTTTCCTGGATCAGGGTGTAACAATTGATAACAGGAAAGCTTCATGGGAAACATATCTTCTTCCACTGGCATTCAAAACTACTAGTGAACCACTACTTTGTATTTAATAGCTACATACTTGTATTTAAGGCCATTGAGTCAATAATGTGCAAGTCAAAAACATGTTCTTGCTCTGTTTTCACACCACACTCTCCATCTCAGTACCCAAGAACAGAGCATTAGACAGTAATGACAAGCATCTGTCATCCCTGTTTTCCTATCCACTCGTCACCTTTCTCCTCAGTAAAAATTGAGTGTATAAAGCAGGCAAAGTTGGGAAGGCAGAGCAGAGAACCTCAGGGAAATATGCTATCAGCAGAATCCTTCTGTAGACCTTGCATTGTGTAATACACATGAAAAATAGTTGTATCACAGAACTGTTAAATAACCATATTGGATTTGCAAAACAAGATGCATTTTCCCAGCTCACTGAGAGCCTGTAGCATTTTGAAAATTAGCATACATCTGCTCCAAGGTATTCTGCATAAAATATTACAAAAATGCATTTGATATAAACAGATAATTCCTTTTAGTCAGGTATAAAGTTAAAATGGACTGCACTTTACATGATTCAGTGAGCAAACTGCCAGTCAGAGCTTAAGGAATAACTAAGCACCACTTTCTTAGTCAATTCTGCCACCTAGCTCATCTTGGGAAAGCTCAGCCTGCTATACTGCACTCCTGAAAAGCAATTTTCCTCCTGCTTAAAATTGAAATTCACAAATAACTCACCCAGCACACCTAAATCACTTCATTAAACACAGGTAACATGGAATATTAAAAAGAAGAGTCTGTTACGCCAGAGGTACTAAAAGAAAGTTGCTGTGCATAGAAAATCTGTCACTTATAAACGAACTTTAATTCTGATTGATTCAACATACATCAAACCATTTTGCTTCATTTAATCCCTTAACCACAGTTAATGTTCTAAAATATTCCAAGGGATTTTAATTTTCAAACTATGAAAGAAAAGAAAACACCCTTTATCCACTCTAAATCAAAATATGTAATACTGGTTCTTGGATGGTAATATTCTAATTTCAAACTGTTCCTTTCTTGCCAATGCCTTTTAGCAGAACAAAATTTGTGCTGGGGCAGACTTTGAAATCTGAGTATAGCCCAGCACGGCATTCCATAAGCAAGCATTGTCATATGTAAACTCTTTTTTTAAAAAGCACATGGGAAGTATGCCATAGGAAACTTGTGATGATTTGAACAACTGCACATTTTTAATATAGCTAAAATAAACCAAAACAACTCCCAAAACCCAAGCTGAAAATATGTGGGTTTGATTTTAAGTTCTCTGAGCAACCATGCTGGAAAAGAAGGTGAGCAAGCATAGCTCAGAACCATAAAGCTGCCAGCAGAAAGAGAGAAACTATTGTTTTATGGCTTTCTTAAAGGAGCAAATTCTGACACACATAAACAACACAAACCCAAGTGTGGCAGAGCTGCCTGAACATCCCCAACCCTCAGCAGTATTTTAATCTGGAGATGCCACAGTGCTGCCGAGGAAAGGTTTGTGATGAGAGCTCAGCAGCACTGGGAGCTGACACAATCTGCAGGGTTGATCACTGCACCCTCTGTGCTCAGGGATTTCTTCTATTCCTGTGTGAAGGATCTGATGCTTGGTCTCTTTATCCAGCTCAGGTACATGTTACACATTATTATCACAAACAGATAAACAGCTGTCATTATCTTTGATGCTTCTGCATTTGTGCTGCAGCCACTGTGAGAGGCCTTTGCTTGCTGCCAGTAATCTTAATTTATTTACTGAAAAGTACTAACCCTCTCACAGTGTAGATGTTTCCTTTAACATGCAGGCTGGATTTGGAAGTGAGTATTTTCAAGTTATCTTTCCAAGGAATTACAAAGGGATGGATTCCTTCTAAGGGAAAAGGATAAAGAAATATCAAAAAAGGGTAAAGAAATATCAAAATTCCCCAGTAATATGCTTTTATCTTCAAGCCTCAAAATACTTTACAAAAACTGTAAACTACACTACAACGAAATCACCCTACTCAAAATGAGAAGAGATCTAAAGAATAAGACCTAAGACCTACAGAACAATTGAAAACATACTCCCTGATCTGATTCCAAACTTCGACTTTTTCAAAGCCCAGTATTACCTCCAAGGATAAGGCAAAAATATCCACACTTCTAAAAATAATGTTCCTTATTTTCTTAAATAAGGAACAGCAAGAGTAAACAGAGTAAATAAACATATAGTAATTAAGATATTATTCCAACAATCCCATTTTCCAATTTTTACCATTCAACCCCAAGAATTAATAAAGAGAACAGGTATTATTCAGAAGCAAAACTCTGTGGAAGCTCCTTGGAGAATAGCAGAAACAAAAAGTTTGACACATGAAGGTGAGGTAGAAGTCAGGATTTACAGAAAACATTTTCTCCCTCATTAAAGAAGTAATGCCCTTCTCCCTTCTCCATTCCCTTCACTCCCCAGTGCTCATTCCAAAGGGGAATGTGGGGACAGGATCCAGCTGCAGCAGCCACAGCTTTTTTGTGTGTACAGATATTCTGCATCATTTCCATTCTTTCAGCAGGGACAGTCAATGAAAACTGTAACACTTCCTACTTCTTTTTTTTTCAACATACATTTCCCTGCATTCCCCCTGTAACATTTGCTGTCCTCCTGCTATATTTTCTATTCTTAAATCTGACATATCCTTTCTCATTTTGCTTTTATTCCCTCCTTGCTTTATTTCTCATCCTGTCTATCCCTTCCCCTCCCCTTTCCAAGTGCCATATTACAGTTCTCCTTTAGTCTACACCTTTCTCTACTCATTCAATCTCTTCTTTATTCACCTGTCATCCAGAGATGGATTATTTTAAATGCTCCCTCAACCTTTGCTGCTTTCCAGACAGGCTGACAAGAAATCTGGAGACTTAGATCTAAACCAGCTTCAGAGTTTTCTGAATATGGTACTGATAGGGATGGAACAGAGAGAGAGTGGAGAACATGTGACAGTCCTGTTGTTGTCACAGATCCTTAACAAACTGACAGAGGCAACAAGGATCCTGGAAGTTTTGCACTTCCTTAAGGTTCAAACCCCTTTGCACACAACTTATGTGTTCTCAACTCATCAATTTGGTTTATTTTGGAATCAATCACGACATTCTTCTTTATGGAGCAATTAAAGAAAAAAAAAAGTTGCTTTTCTTTCAGAAAATAAAAAACTCATTATTGTGTTAATTTATTCTGGCTTTCTCTGCTTGGCCAGCAAGGGAGAGGTGCCTGGTTTTATTTCAGAAACTCAGAGTAGCTCTGCTCAGAGTAACATCCACAGTTTGTTAATGGGATAAACTGCAACAAGCAGCAGAATAACCATTATAATGTGCAAACACATTTTTCTACAGGCAAATGTTCAAGTTGCTGCTGACTGGTCTATTGCTCAGCTTCCACAGCACACTTGTTTCTCTGCAGTAACAGCAAAAATAAGCAAAACAGAATGTCTGGCAGGAAACAGAACAGAATAGGATGGCTCAATGGGAAAAAACCTGCAGTGATCATCTACTTCAACTGCCTGACTACTTCAGGGCTGACTGAAAGTTAAAACATCTTACTGAGGGCATTGTCTTAAATCCAGAATGTAGCAGGAGCAATTTTAACCCTGGTTCTTAACGATTTTAAACTAATTTCTCAGTCCAAACAATACACTAATATGTTATAAAACAGAAAACGGAAGGTTTAATTTTGTTTTAAAGGAATTTGATGCAGACATGGCCAAGGCTCTAAAACCAGTCAGAGTATAAAAAAGTTTAAAAAATCTCACAACATCACTACTGAAACATTAGAAATCCCAAGTTTTCATAATAAAGCTTTTCTGTAACTTAATAGTGACATTTCATTTTCTCCAAATATTAATGCATCTCACTGTATCAAAACTTCTGTCATAAGCAATTTGCAATTTGAGCACACAAACTAGATTTCTCTCCCAAATATTTTTGCAAATCATTCCTAAGATTCTATTTCTGCAGGTATGCATAGAAGATATTATTATTACATGTTATTCAAGCATGTCCAGCACTAATAACTCAACTGAACCCCTTGTACATAAAAGAAATGATTCATAATCACTAAAATGATCCAATACTAATGCATCAGATAAAGATACAAAGTAGCAACATAAGAAAACCCCTGCAATCAGTGATAAATCTGGATGTTCACCTATGTCCAAGTGGAAATGTGGTCTCACATTACACACACACACATTCCCTGCCCACCCAGCTTGTGTAAGAAATGAAGTGCAGAGCATTTCCCCCTGTTTTTTTTAGAAAGCACACATTTTGGGTTAAGTATGTCCATCTAAGAATTTGAGCAAAATTTATATAACTGAGAATAAAACCTAGTATCCTTCACTGCAAGAGAACGAGATCACACAGTCTGTGCATATAAACATAAGCTCAGCTTTCAAGTGGCCTTTGAGGGCAAACAGGGTTTTCCCAGGAAAAGCAGCAAAGCTCTCAGGTATAAATTTTCTACCTACACACTTTTTCACAACCCTTTCTGTTTCTCATTAGATTTTTTACCTTCAGCCAAGCAAATGCATATCCATAATAACCCAAGCCTTACAATCAAACCTAGAGTGCTCTTTTGGCAGCACTGAACCCTCTGGTGAGCAGACCACTAAAGTTGTAAGATAGATACACACACACAAGTTATAGTAAATGTCAGTGCCACTGGGAGAACCTGTCTGCCTGCTGTGCTGCTGGAACAAGTTAAGCCTTTATAAGTTCACCACCCAAATCCAAACAAACTCAGCTCTGGAAACCACAGGACCTATTAACCTACTTAAATAAAAAGTCATCTCCTTTCTTCCCAGGCCATAAGTACATCACAAAACAGCAGCATGGCTTTAATATTGGAAAGCCAAGATGATGATCTAGCTACTCATATGGGCAGCAATTAAACATCAACATGGCTTATTCCTCTGCTGCCTGCAGCTTTGCTCAGGGAACAACTCAGTGGAAAGCTTATGGCTTATTCTGACCCTTCTGAAAATAAAATTTATACATAATTTGAGGAAAAAATCCCAGCCAGTTTCTACACTTTACTTTTTGAACTGTTCTGTCACACAGAATAATGGTAGGATCCGTGTGATGAAAAGGACATTAAAAATGTAGCAGAGTGTACAAGTCCTTGGGTGTTGTAGGACACTGGCTCTGGCAGGAACAGAACATTGCAGTGCCTTTTAAGCACAGTACTATGAAGTATTGTATAATAAGTGATAGAGTCCTATAACAAATGGATTTGTGTGTGCAGGAGAACCCCAAATGTGCAGGGTAGGATTAGCTCCTTCCATTGGAGCTAGGTACCACAGGTACCACACCCAAAGGATATTTTCCAGCATAATTGTCCCTGGCTGGCCAAAACAACACAGCCAAGTTTGGACCTTGCCACTAGGAAATATTCAAAGAGATGCTTGAGACTGACTGAATCTTTCCAATTACTTTGGAGAGGAAGAAATCAGTTATAGGAAATTTCAGAACATAAACCACAGCACAAAAAAAGTTGTTGAGTAATTTAAAGGCATTGTTTTTTTTTTTCTGCCTGGCATATGTACATAGATAGAGGGCAATATTTCTAAAATATATTAACTAATGTGTATCTATGGAGTTTTAACATGGGAGTTGCTCTTTTTAAGCAAAGAAACCAGGCATAGGGTAGCAGACAAAAAGCAATTAATATGTACTGGCATATGCAAAGTACTGCTTTGCAAAATTAATACTTCTGTTTTAGGGTGTAGAAGATTCTTTTTCTTTTAGTAAATATCTGTAAGCTCCTGCATCTATGAATATCTGGAGCATACTGCTGTATTTAAAAAAAAAAAAAAAACCAAAACCAAAATAAAACACAAAGAAACCAAAACACCAACAAAACAAAACCAAAAAAACAAAAAGATAAAGCAACCTCAGAGGAACTCCATTTTGCTTTACTTGGGTATAACCTCTTGACTTTCCAGCTTCCTTCCCCTCAGATTGTGTGAGTAGTGAACCCATCCCACTCCAGGGCCCTGGCCAGGTAATGAGCACACATACAATATCCTGTCCCACCTCTGTTCACAGGGACTCTCTCCTTCCAGGATGTGCTGCTGTAAAGCAAGGAAGGGCTTAAAGAAACCCAGGGAGCTCTAAGAAGCAGCCCTTAGGTCCAGCTGAGTCTGTGTTAGCTCAGAACTGCAGGTGCCAGGAATGTTCTGTGCATTCTTGGACTTCAGTGCAATCATTTCAGCAACTTTTTAGGAATTCGGGTGCTGAGCTGCACCAAAACTTTGCCAAAAGTTCACAAAACCCAACTGGTTAGGGTTTTTTTTTTCCAGCTCTTTGTCTAAGTCCCATCCTCGGGTGGCCAGTGACAAAAGCAACCTCTCTGACTTCCAGGTTACTAATTGGAAGCACATGAAACAAGAGAGCTTCTGAAAATCACTGTAACACATTTTACCATAGGCAAAATCGTATTTTTCCTGTACTCACTTCCATGTGTGTTTCAGGTTTCCTAGAAGCAATTTTCCAGTGACAAAAGAGGCCTCTAAAGCAGATGCCAAACGTGTAAAGTTTTCGGGTGAGCAGTCAACAATGTTTTAAACAAAGAAATCCAGCTGATAGTGTCACACACCTGTTATCCCTTTCTCCTAAAATAATTCCATCAGTTTCAGTAATTAGCAGGTGCTTTCAGTTTCACCCCAAAGCAGGGGATGGCACAAACCCAGGACTTGACTCCTCGAGTCTGAATGTTTCTAATGAGAATGAAAGAGAGTGGTACCGTTTTCATTAATTAGTAAAAGTGTTTTATAAACTCTGACAGTGGTGGTCTGCAAAACACTTCTCAGCTGAGACTCCTCACAAATGTTACATCCAGTATAAAACTGACTGAAAATGGACTTCACTACATGAGCTTTTACCTGCTATGAATGTATGCACCTCCTCCCACTTGCTCCTGAAATTTTACTTTCACCACTTTTGCCAACTCTAAAGTATGTAACATCGAATACTTTTTTTGCTAGAGCAAAACAAAATGGAAATTTATCTGCTGCTCTCATAAAAGAGACAACAAAATTATTTGCTAGTCAAAACAAGTAGAAAACTCCACAACCCTCCAAGAAACTAACTACGTGCAACCTGAAAAATGTTCATAAACCCAACATATTCTAAAGCTAGTTCTAGGAAGAGAGAAGCCAGAGCCTCCCTTTCTGGCTGCTGACACAGATAAGGGATTGACAACAGAGACAAAATCAGTTCTCATCACAGGAAAGGGAGGTACCATGAAACATTGCCATATTCACAATTACCTCTGAAATGCCCCAATAAAAATGTTGGTTAATCAGTCCTTGCTCAAACTGCACTACAGAAGTAACAATTCTGTGGTGGTATTCAGCTGAACAGCAACACCAAGAGTCCCTGTAACTCCATGCCTGCCAAACACTGAGAGAACTGAGGTTTTACTTCTTTTTTTTCCTTAAAAAAATCCCTTCAAATTCCTAAGCCTACATGCACTAACTAAAAGAAAAATTAATGTGTATCATTAGATGCAAACACCAAAAAAACCACCATTATTCTACATGCAGATAATAAAAATCCAGCTTTGACAATGTTTTTCATTAAATAATTTAGCGATCTCTAATAAGTTATATAATTCATTAATATCAAAGTTTAGCTTCATGTAATTGTTCTATAAGTAAAAAGATGACATAAAACATGAGTCACTGCTACGTCACTTTCAGCCAGAGAGTGAAAGAAAAGTGCTGTTCCCTACTTAAATTTCATGCAGGCTTTGAAAATAAAAAGTCCCTGTGAATGGTGTTAGCTTGAATAATTGGATAGAAAAAAGTCTAATCTTAACAGGGAAATGGCCTATTATGTTGAAATCCTGATGAATTTCACTTAAAATACAGATTAAATTTAATTTCTACCAGAGGTATTTCACTGAGACAAGGGTGCTGAGGGAACTTCTAGATGAGTGCCTCTCAGAGAACATAAATATATTCTCTGTGCTTAAAATACATGTGTTAACAGAAAGAGGACTTAAAGCTCAATACAGTATAGGGCAAAGGGTTTATCCTCACAACATTTTCCTCCAACTATCTTTAGAAAGATGTTCCTAAAGACACACATCCTGAATGGAGAAGCATAAATAGTACATTTTTGTTCTTACTCTGGATCAGGTGCATGACATTGATGGTAAAATGTAGAAGTCTTTTGACCCAACTACCACCAGTTTCCACCTGATCTCAGTTTGGCACAGGTGCTGCAGATCTCTGCTTTTTGGGTTCATTTACATTCAGCACAACTTTACCATCCCTAACAAAGATGCAACGCAGAAGAGCTCTGAATGTACCATCCAGCAGTTTTTGCATAAAATCCTTTTAAATTCCACCAAGTTACAGCACTGTGCATGGGATAAAACCTTCTATTTACCCTAAACTCATTTTCAAATTGAAACAGTGCCTTGTACTACACATGTTTCCAGTGATTGAGTTTGTCCTAGGAATGTATTTAATGACTAAGCATATGGTCCTGCTTCCCATTCCCCGAGCCCAGAGCTCCTCAGAGCTGCCTGTCACACTCTACATATGCATGAGGAAAAGCTTTGCAATGGGTAAGACTCCTGAAAAGATGATCAGATGAGTTTCCTTTCATTAACCCAGATGAGTTTCCTTTCATTAACCTACACTGATGAGGATAATACTGCCCATGTCATTTTGGTTATATACTCTTAATGACACTGAAGCCTCTGAATATTTAGTGAATAATCAACTATAATAATACTGAACGTGAGGACGTGGTTGGAATTCCTCTGTGTTTGGAAGGGGCTGCAGCCAGGTCTAAACAAGCTGTATCATTGCATGACCTAATGCACACACAGCTTGCCAGAATAATACCTTCTGCAGCTACAGCAGAAGCACAGCTTGCAGTTTTGAACTGTGAACTAAATGACAACACACCGAGATTTCTCTGCTGTCTCTAAAAGGTCAGGATATTTTGACTTTGAACAGAAGAGACTTGTAGGATTAAATATTTTAATATGTATTTGATTTTGGAGATTGGTGACTTTCACTGGAAAGATGTTGTGCTGTTTTCCCCCTTCTCAGCCTTGAACTAGAAACCACATTCTGTATTCTGAGAAATCATTCTGAAATAAAGACCCCATATATGTTTAAAAATCCATACCACCTAGTGTGTGTATATAAATATATATATATGTATTTCAGTGTGCATGTTTTTCTTGTGAAACATAACTGCTTGCTGTTCAAATTATCTTTGCACAATAGTGGCTCTTTAATATATTTATTAGCACTCACTAGCACAGCTGGAATAAACACTTAATGCATTTCAGAACCAGGAACATGATCCTTGAATCTATTCCTAATTCATCACCAGTGGGTCAGATATTGTGGTGTGTGTCAAAATGACCTAGTGTGAGATATAAAAGCAGTGCATATCAGCAATACAAGATTTGATTCCTTTATTTTTCTACCTTCTCTCTCTCTTTTTCTTTTTTTTTTTTCCCAATAATATTCTCTGTGGCTTCATTGGTGTTTGGGGAAATCACCACCAGAGACTGCCAAGACAGAATCTGTTAGATTAGAGGAGATGAAGCAGCATTGCTCACCACAAGAAGTTCAGTGACTCAGTGTTCAAGGTTAATGACTCCTGGTTTGGGACCAAATCAGGTTCTCCCCCTCTTTGCCCTTAAGTTTCTGGAAGGCAGATTGTTTCAAACAGATTAGGGAGGGTGACACAGCAGGATGTGGAATCTGTCTTTGATGGCTTTATTTTTAAGGTTAAACATAAAACTGCACCTCTGCTTTGCATAAACCATTCCAGACCAACATCAGAGTATTGCACTGATAATCCTAAAAGATACCCCAGTGTTTCTCCTTTTGATTTGAGCTCTCCCTACATGGCAAGGTGTGCCAGAAACAGGCAGCATTTCCCTCAGCTCAAGTTCCTTCATCTCATCTGTCTGCAAGTAAAATGGGACAAACAACACCCTTCAGTCATGCACTGCCAAGCACAGGGACATAACATATTTGCAACTGTACTATGTTCCATCAAATAAAAGTCTGTCCCAAAATTCTGTCTCCAGATTTGTCTAAATCTTGGAGAGTTGGGAGAACAAGAAATGAGGCAACAATATAATGTGACTGCCCTGCACTGAACTGTTTCAATCACTTCTGCTTAAATAATGCATCATGGACTTGTTTTCCATGTTTATCAAATGGATTTTGAACTATGCAAGTTTTGGCATCCTCATTATTCTATGACAGTGAATAAGAGAGTCAAAAGTATGCAGTGTACCTTCTTAAAAATGGTGTGAACTTAAGTTATAAGCCTTGTCCCCTACGTCTCAAGGGAAAACCTGTGGGATGTTCTGCACCATCTGTTAAAGAGGAGACAGCTTTAACCACAGCTCCAGCCACATTGCAGGGCAGGAAGAGGCATCTCTAGATTACTGCCCTGGAATCCAGAGGCTATACCTTGAAAAAACAAGCACTGCTCTTACTTTTAAAAGACTACATAAAGGCTTCTATCCTCAGTTTTTAGTTCTGAATTTACCACAGACATCAAATGCTCCTAATTCCTGTCTAAGCTGTAGGGATGGACCTTGGGATGCCTGTGTCCATGCTGTTGTTAAGCACAGCTGACACAGTTCATCACATCAATTTTTGTGTGTTCTGAGCACCACAGTTCTGATTATGCACTGTTCAATGCATGTAGGTACCTAACTCTGGATTTTGAAGATAAAAGCAAAAAAATTTAGACATTTAAAACAAGTAGATGTAGACAAGTGAATAATTCTGCAGCGATTTTATCACTGCTGTCATGTGATCACTCTGATCAGCAATCCAACACTGCTAAGTCACTCAATCCAAATACAACACAACACAGTCAAAAGACTTAATTAAATTATATTGCTTCAGTTATGCTGCCACAGAGCACAACTTTTATGTCATGCACGACATTGCATCCTTGGACATATATCTACAAGTAGGGTAACACCAAGAGTAAGATAATCTTCCTATAGCATTCCTAATTCAAATGCCTTTTGCTACTGCTTTACAGTACCCCATCAGAGAGTATTTAATTACTGGGGTATGGATTTCATTTCTCCTCTTGTTAATTAAGCTGGTGATACTGTAACATATTCATACAGTGATATCATTAGATTGGTTACTGAGGAAATCAGAGTCACTGCTCACTCTAAAAATTTAAGTGCATCCTTAATTGCAATCAAGTGTAGCAAATATGGGTCTCAGTACTTATCTGGAGAACACTGATGCTCCAAAGGAAGAGCAGTGGTATGGATAAATAACTAAATAAGACAATAAACAAAGCTAAACCCAGAGAAAGGGAAAGGCACTGACAAATACTCTGCATTCACCTGGATTAGCTGTTCAAGTATTTCCTGTCCTTTAGGAAGATGCCAACACAAGTTCCACAAAAAAACTTCCCCGTCCAGATCAAACACGAATTTGAGCCAAACACAGCTCTCTTTTTTTTTTCAGTATATTCTAAGCTTCAGCAATAAATTGTCCTAGTCCCAAAACCTATCTTGAGAGTACATTGCAGTCATCCCAGAATTCCTTTACAAACAGCTCTGCAGGTGATGAATGGTGCAGGATTTACACCTGGAGGGTGATAAGGATGGACCACGGATGTTCCATGGTCACACAGAGGTTCCCATCACAGTACAGCTGGAGAGGGCAGTGCTGAGGAAACCCTGCCTTGTTAAGGGTTTGACAATCTGCCATTCAGCTCCACATTACAGTCTCGTGCTTATTTCTACCCCACAAATAAATCTTACCAAAGTAAGATGAATTTTTGGCGCTGCAGAAATTGTTTTGGCAGAAATAAAGTGACTAAATCTGAGGATGTTTGCTGACAAAAGTACAGAACAATACAGGAACCTTTTATTTCAAGGACTCACAGATTCAGTTGTCTATCTTGTTTTCTCTTTCCTCATATTTTTTCAAGTCACCAAACGGTTGAACAGTACAGGATTTTTCCCTCTTTCCCCCCAGCACACAGTGCATTACAGAGCAGAAAATAACCAGGTTTTTGGTTGCCTTTTTTTTTTTTTTTCACTAACTAGTAGATTTCTCTGTAGAGTTTCTCAGAATAAATTAAGCCAAACCTCAGTGGCTGCTTCTATGATGAATTTTTTCAGCAGTCCTCCCAGAGCAAAGCCATTGCCTTCTTGCATTATAGTAACACAGCAGTGGCAGTGAACAGGAAGGACTAGGTCCTGTTGTAAGAGGTAAAATAAAGTATAGAATAGAAATAAGAATGTCACAGAGACTGGGCTGTAGGTCTTGGTGGGGGCTGCAGGCCAGCAGCAACCGCCCTGAGATGCTCCCCTCAGCTGTCTTGCTAATGAGTACATTGAGCATTGCTCACACCACAGAGCTCCTGGCTCCCCAAAAGCTGACAGAGGAAGAGACCGCAATTAAACCTGTGATTTAGTGGTCTTTCCATGGCTTTTCTTTGATAAATCTGAAACTATACCCAACTGTGGAACAAATAAACAAAACACACAAAAAAATCCCAGAAAAAAATCAGAAGTTCTTCTTCTCTGAAGGTATTTCTCCCTGTGCACATCACCAGTGCTCATATGCCTTCTGCTGCAGAACAATGATGGCAGTGCCAAATTCATATCTCATTCTTCATACTCATTCCTAACTCATACTAATTTATTTTAAATAAGGATCTCTCTTTCATCCTAGTTACCTTGTAATATTGGCTAATTTTTAAATCCAGTTATCGCTGCCTTGAGTAGGGTCACATCCTGTGTATCACAGCTGTCAAAGGGAGTGAAACATCTCTGTTTGCCATTCTTTGATGAAGCAAAACAATTCTTTTCTGTTTCATTGAGGAAACAAATTCTTTTGGCAATTCCAAAAAGCAGGTTTGGTTAAACTGAAGTAAAGATTCTGAAAAAGATTTTGAAACATTTGGAGGAGATTTCCTGGCACAGGTTCTGTGACCATTTTAGGAAGTGGTGCTCATCAGTGCATCTAAACAAGGGGTAAAGCCCCAAAAAACAAGGTGGTGAACCCCAAAATTATGACTAATGCAGAATATAGGTGAAAAACATAGGAAAAAACAAAGTTTCCTTCTTGTTTTGTTGTATCCAACCCAGAGGGAGGAGGAAAGGGGAGGAGGTGGTGGCTGGGCAGGTGTTAATTGCCATCCCAAATTCAGGTATTCCCTGGAATGCTAGCAGTGCTCAGGCTGTGCTCCTCAGCCCAGCTCCCTGAGCACCCTGACCTCAGAAAGCACCTCTGCCTGCACAGGTGCACCAGCAACACTGTCCAAGGCACTCCTTACGTGTAACATTAATATTCTAAGACTCCTGCCTGCCTGCTGGGAGGATGGACCCAGGGCAAAAATTTGCAAAGACAGGTAGTGCCTGGGGTTGAAGTCATTTCACTTGCTGATTATTCCACTGGTAGTATTTTTTCTCTGGAGCAAAATTTCAAACAATTCATCCCCGACACTTTTTTAAAAATGCAGCAGTGGAGAGAACCATTGCAGCCTTTGCCTGCCTGTCATGAGCATCAAGTGAACATAAACTTCTAGAAATAACAAAAATAACAACTATGTTTAATTGTTGGGAAAGAATTTTTCTGACCCATGAAAAGATAGCAAGCTTCAGTTGCCTAACGATGCCAGTCTCCTTTTTACAAAGGTAGAGAGGCTGAGGTTTGGTTGCTTTCTAAAAGAGAAAGACCTGGATGTCTTTTAAGTTTGTACATATAGATATATATTTATATATAAACATATGCATATGAGTATACACACAAAAGTGTCTCCCTGGTCACAAACCTATGTCTCAAAAATCCTTGATTATATTTTCCAGAAAATTAGATTTCTCCCTCTTCTGTCAGCCTGTATATCATAGTTGATTTTAGTAGTTTTCAGTAAAGTCCTGCAACTTTCATGCTCGAAAGAGGACCCTGATTAATTTCTTCCCTAATGCAGTTTTCTTTGATGTGTAGGAGAAAGCACTGTCACTTGGGGATGTTCTGATACCTGGAGAGGTTCAGTCTTACAAAGGACTCATCATGTCCCCACATGAAATATCCCAGATTTTCATAGGACAGAACCCTGACAAATACAGCAGGAATACTCATGGTTATGCATCCGCTCCATTAAAATTTGACTGAAAAATAATTGGTATTTAAAGGTTGCCTTAAAAAGGAAAAAGAAAAAAAAAAAGAATGTTTTAAGCACTAGGTAGGGAAGAAACACCATTTTCCTTTTAAAAGTTTTAAAAGCAAAACAGTAATGTTTGCATGTCTACAAATCTAGAACTATGACTCTACAAAGCAGTAAACTTCCCTTACCTCCTTGCTTTCAGAAGGAAAACAGATGTATTTTCTTCCTATCTAATTTTGTGTAGCCTCATTTTACCACTAATTAATGATGTTTTCCCACTAAAAGCTACTTGATTATCCACAAGGCAACTCTGTACTATTTGCCCAGTGAAAGATGCTAGAAAGCACTTCAGTAAATACCAGGTTACATAAAAGTGCTGCATTTTTACTGAGTGTTGCTTGAAACCGAAGTCTTACAAATATAAATGATTTAATTACCTTTTATTTAAGAAATTAAACTATTATGCACTAATATTTAGATGAAAAGCTCTGCATTCTGGGGCTCAATGAAATTGCTAGTTCTGAAAATCAGTATTCTGCCACAAATAATTAAGAAAATTTATTAACATTGGCAAAGGTTGGAAAAGAAATATTTGGCTGTCCTTAATGAGGGGCTGAAGAAAATGTTTAGCTAATCAGAACTGATTTTCAGGACATGCACAGAGAGATCATTAGGGGGAAAAAAGGAGCAAAAGAAGTAAAAGTTAAAAATCTTCATTCTCGTAATTTGGCTGAACTTAAGTGACTGATAATACAAAACAAAAATAGAGCCTGCCTTTTATTCAGTTTTGAAATACCTGCAAAGGGCAACCTGAAACTGAAAAATGGAGTAAGTGCAATGAGGCCTTTAGAATAATTATGTGTTGTTAATTGAAGAATGTTAATCATGTCATATTAGGAGGGAGAGAGGGTTAAATTGGTAAAATTTCAATTCACTTAGGCCTTATCTCTTGTTGGAATGAACCAGATGATTAATCCTTAATATTCTTCAGGGATACAGAGAACATCAGCAATTAAATTAACAACTACAAAGTTTATGCTCAGAGATTCAAAAATGAAAGACAGAAACACTTTAATTTTTCACAAGTTGTTACCTTAATTATCTTCTTATTGCTTCTGTCTCTTTTCCCTCATTACAAAAACACACCCCTCAGTATTCATGGATCCCTTTAATTTGCTGTAGCTCGGCAACTGTGTAAGGAACGTCACTGGAGCTGCAAAAGTCATAAATCTTACTTTGTGCATGCTCATTGGAAATAAATCCTTCAGCTGTACCTCGTCCCTGAGTTCCAACTGCAAGGGCTGACAAATTTTTGTTTCCTTACAAACAGCAGTGTCCATCAAAAGGTGCTGGCAGTAAAGGAAGGCTTGCTTAGCAGAGAAAGTGAAGTTTCTTTTAGGAAAACACAAAAGAAGTACAGATATCTAAGTCAACCTAATAGCTATCATGCAAAGTGCTACCAGGAGCAGGAAGGTAAAAGGATAAGTTTCTTATGAAACCTTCTAATTCCACAGTCATGAAAATAAGAGTGTAGTTTCAGATCATTCATGAAAATTATCTACCACTATGGAATTACAGACTGATGTTTAAATGTCCTCTGCTTGAAGAATCAAAAAACAGACAAAATGGAGGACCTGAGAATGTGCTTGGGATTCTTTCCTAAGAGTTGCACTAGAACATGTGGAATCTTGTTATTGATACTGGTCTGCTTCATATATTGAATGATTTCAAATGTAATTGCTGTGAAAGTAAATGCTCCCACAAGCTGAATGCAAAAATCCATGCCCACGAAACACAGGGACTTGACATTGTTATCACCAGGCATGCTTTCAAAATTATCAAAGTTTTAAAGTAAAATGTCATATCCCTGAAGGGTGCCCTTACAACAAATTATTAACGAAGCTCTATTGATCCTCACCCAAACAGCAAAATCTCAATAAATCTCCTCTGGACCTTTGCTGAAGCTGGAAAATGCATTACACCCCCCTACTGACCACAATTTTTATTATCACTATTGTGTTTGCAGGGCAGTCAATTTTATACAGCATTACAAACTGCCAAGTGCTAAAGTGATTTCCTCTATTACTGAGGTCCATGTATTAAATTTAGTGAGGCACAATATCAGGCTTCAAATATTGCAGGGTTTAGAATTGAATGCAGCTGAGCCTAATGTTATCAACCTGACAAAAAACACTGACATATTAAGTAGCAAATCATTTATTCATATTTGGGACTGGTTTTGTTTTTCTGTTCAGCTGGATAGTTTTAGATTAGCCACTGTGTTTCAAAATGTGACTGTCACTGTGAAGTCCAAAGACACTGTGGAACAGATATTTCATACACTTACTGTGCACTGTAGATCAGAGAAATATGCCTCAATGACCTGTTATCACATATAAATACATGTAAATTAATAAATTACTTTGCATAGTGCAGGTTTAGGCTGCAAATACTTTAACCCTTTAGAATGATCAGTGATAAGCATTTCAGGTACTTTTTCTTATAGTCAAATACAGAGCCTCAATGCTCAGATAAAATTTCATTGTGCGCTCCTTTTTTGCAAGGATCATTCTTTTCACAGTCTGAAATATTCTGAGTCTGAAATATTCAAAGCTGGTGGATTTCTGAGCTTGTAGATACTATTTGGAACCTAGTTCTTTCTGAAATATGCCTGTTGCAATGTACACCTGGAGGAAACGATGGATCCAGAACAATCCAGTACATGTCCCTAATATTAACAATTGCTTACATCGATTTTTTTTAAATAGAAATAAAGCTTTCTATATCTTTTTGTCAATGGAAAGCAAATTATCTATAACAAACTGAGAAGAAATATCCAATATTTTGCTTGCTTGAAATAATCCAAATGATACTCTGTGGTAAAAGCTGAAGCCACCAGGCTCTGAGTAAAAAAAAATAAACCTGCATTGATACAAGTTATTATACAGAATGCCAGCTTCCTACCTTTTATAAATGACTTTGCATTCTGACAGGTCTGTGGTCTAATTGTGCAACTATTAAACTGCAAAAATTGTCATTAAAAATTGCTCACAGTGGATCTCTGGACAGAACTATCCATCCTCATGCAAAAACTCCAGGGAAGATTCCTACAATTTTCTCTCTGAAAACCTCTGTCTTCGATGTGCAATATGTTGGGAAGATGGAAAGAAAACTGACAGATTTGCACAACATTCCGAATGTGACAGAAAATCTCCAAATGAAAGGATAGAATTCCCCTCCTGTTTAAACCTTTCCAGCCTCAATCACACATCTCAGCTCACTGGGAAGAGCCTGAGAGTCTGCAGCCTTTTACTTCAGGTATTTCACTGCTGTAGCTAATTTTGCCCTAACAACCATGCTGGATACTAAACTGTCCAAATCAATCATTAAACAGTTTAGCACTGTGCTTTATATTGTCACAAGGCTTCTACACCTGTCTCACAGGAGACAGCAGGACAAAAATATTGCTACCTTGAACTTTACTGTGGAGCTGGAAAGCCAACTTCCTACTGGAAAGGCTGCTCCAAGCCCTGAATTTTATGTCTGCTTTTCCCCCCATGTATCTTCCTGTCAATCCTTCCCAGACCATTCCTGAAACACTAGCTGGCTGCAAGCAAACAAATAAGCAAACAGATGTATGAGGAAAAACAAGCATTAAATATTTAAACTTGGGAGTGTTGCCCTTTTGGAGTTAGACCCCAGGTGCCTTAGCTGCAAGCCCTTTCCTCGAAAGATAAAGCATTTAACATAAGCTGACACTCAAACCTCTCAGTCTCATACACTGCCAGAGCTCCTCCTTGTCACCAAAAGAGATCAGATATCATTGTGCTAATTGGACTGAAAAATGCTCTTGGCATTCAGAGACTTCCCACATATTCACTGCTGAGTTCCTGGACCCTGAATTGGCTCCATGGAAGTTTCTCTGTGTTCTTCAGTCTCATCATAAATTGGACTCCTCTCATCCAACACCAACATTTAACTACTAATAACTCTGTTTATTCAGTTCCATTGCAGAAATTCCACAGGAGTTGTGAGGAACAACACCCTTCATAGTTCTATGAGTAGAGCTAATTGATGCTACTTTTTTCATTCCTGAAATGTTAATTAGCCCATAAGTCTGACACCTGGTAATGAAATATTTATTCTCCTGGAGTACTACATGTAACTTAAGAATTACAAGTGAATCTAGATGTATTACTGAATATAAAAATCATTATTCTAAACCATGTTGCAATCTACAAGGGAGAAACAATATATTAAAAACAAAGAAACAAAGAACTTCCTTAACCACATGGGTGAGTACCATCCATTTTAAGCACTTTACATTTTGAATATTGGAGGAGCAGTCGCTGTTGTTTGCAAGAGTTCTTAAAAACATAAAAAAACACTCCACAAAGTTTACATGCTTTAATTCAAACCTTACATTACAGGGCATTACATTTCATTTAGAGTCATCAAAAACATAACTAATTTGAAAAATATTTTTCCCTGTTTGTGACCTGAGCTGCTCAGAGAGTAACTTGGCATCCTGACAAAAAGCTGGATATGAATACCAAAATAATGGAATCATCACGCTGAGCTCAAAGCAGTGGGGACACCTCTGAGAAACTGAAAAGGATGGGAGCAATCACCCAGCAGAATCTCAAAACCTGAGATGAAAATGCCTACCAGAAGGCTGGAAGAATTGATTTCCTGGCTAAGCAGTGAAAGTCTGTGGCAAGGATCAGGATTCCCCTTGGTGGGAAAGGGCCAGGTTAGCCAAGAGAGCACAGGTTAAGTCCACTTTTATTGATGAGCATAAATACACCTTTGATCAGCTCAGGCTGGATGTGCCCAGCCTGGGTCCTCTCCCAGCCTCTGCCATCTCCATTGTAGGAGGCAGGGTGGGAAAAAGAGGAACCTTTGATGCTGTGCCTGCACTGCTCAGCAGCAGCCAAAACAGGGGTTGGTGTTAGCTCTGTTCCTGCCTCAAACCTAAACACAGCACCACATGGCTTCTGGGAGGACAATAAACTCCAGCACAGCCAGACCCAGTATACAGATTTAAGCTTTTTATCTGAAATTCCTCCTGAATAGAGATGAGGGAGATTTAAAGAAACCAATGTTAAACTCCTCCAGTGTGATTTCCAAATGGGGTGCCCAGGAATCAGCTCTCATTGCTCAACACATTGAGGTTCTTTAGGGCCACATGTGTGGTTTCAAAACTCAGCAATTCCCAGTAAATGATCAGGGGTGAAAACAATGAGTAAAGGATACTGTGCTGTGATCATGTAATACTGAGAAATCATTCTCAGGCCTATCCTACAACTCCTTGGCTATTCAGCCCAGGATTTTTTCCAATACACAGTCATAATTCAGTGATAAACTATTAAGCAAAATAACTGTAATTTCTACAGCTGCCACAATGAAATTCCAATAAATTTTGCTGTTTGAGACTATTCTGTTGAAACACAGCTTACCTGAAAAGAAATAGTATGATAGCATTTACACAAAATAGTTTGATTAACAGAGCTGTTTACACATATAAAATCTACATGAATACAAGATTCCTATACAGCAATTCACATACAGAACAACTCATCCCACAGACCTGCCCTGCTGTGGAAAATGGTGAGGTTGAGTTGAGCAAAGCCAGTGTGACATGATTGAAAGGACTGGTTAAAATAAACACAGGCACATGTGAAACTCTGTATGCTGAGTTTTCTGGGAGGGAAGCTGAACTAAAATACTCAGCCAGTTAAATAACGTGCATCTAACAAAAAGAGAAACAAGATTGCTTGGTCATATTTACCTTATTTGACTGTGATGGCATTATTAAATTTGTTCCCTGATAAGACATATCTCTAAAGTAAATCAGAGTCACTTCACTTAAAAGATGACTGAACCATATCACTTCAGTAGTATCATAGGAAAAAAAAATCTTCAGCGTGTAACACACTGCTGCAAAACATGAGTAAATATTAATTTCTCCATGTCCAACAGAATAAGACATGAACAGGCTTGCTTTTCAGCAGGAAAGATTCCAATTAAACATGTGGCTCACTTGTGTGTGGTTTTTATAGCTAAGAGATGAATTTGACTTGTCTGTTTATAATTGCTTTTTATAAACCAATTTAAATTAAGAATTTGTTCACTGGCTGTGAACATCCATATATTAACTTAAAACAGGATTGTTATCTTTGGTTTCACTGTGTAGTTTTACATTAATAGCATATGATAACCTCCTGAAATGAGAGAGTAAATGTTTAACACACACATTAATAATGAATAGTAAGAAAGAGAAGTGCATGAGGAACTTTTACAGGCGCCAGAAACACGTCACTGCATCACACCACAGGATTCCCACATGTGAGCTGTACAGTGAGATGTTTTATGCCACCTCAGCTAGGCCTGTATGTATTATTAAATTACCTTCCTAGCCTTTACAAGACTTAATTCCACATTCCTCATTTGTCTCCAGCATATTTTTTCCACAGCATTCATAATTTTGTCTTTGTGTTAGATCAGATCTCTTCCCTTGCTTGAGAGTAACCTCTTCTACTTGTCCTACTTCTCATGAGGAATTATCCAATATACAAATCAAAATTTGCATCCTATTATTATTATTATTCTGTTGCTGTCCATAGAGTCACCAAACATGTTGCCAGGCATGCAGGGAAAAAAAAAGTTACCAAAATTACTCTTAAACCATCCAATTCAAAGAATTGCAACAAAGTCCCACCAAGAGGGTAAAATAGACCTTTTCTAAACCAATTTTTGATTTGTCTTTCAGCCAAAATGACCCCCAAAAATAAAGGTTTTTTTGTTTGGTTGGTAATTTTTTGGGGGGGTTTTTTTGTTGTTATACAAATGATCTCTGTTGGAATTAATTTTCCTTATCAAAGAGGGTGGTGCCATCTACATCTACAACCAAAGCATAGCCAAGACGTTATTAACAGCATTACCAAGTTACTCCAGGTTCTGTGACAGCAAACAGGGTTTGAAATACATGAAGACAAAAGCTAAGTCCACCCTGTGGGTTGCTTTAGAAGTAGAACCTTAGTGATGTCAAGAGGACACAATTCCTTCACATTTGACTGAAAAGGGCAGTGACTGTTCTGATCTTGAATATTCTCCTTTCATTTCAGCCCCCTGACCTCTCTCTCTCTCCATTTTCCTTCCCTTTCAGTGACATCTCTTGTTTTGTCTCTCTTCCCCCACTGTCCCCGTTGTCACTGGGATGTTGCATTTCCCAGACAAGATTGGACTGTGAAGGTACAAACAGACAAACAATCGTGGCCACTGCAAGCTTTCCCTCACAAAACAAAGTTCCCTTCATTTCCTCACCATGTCTACTGGAGAAAGAACATGGGAAGCAAGTAAAAAATTACAAATTAATAGCACTGACTTGGGATATTTTCTGGAAAACTCACGAGTTAAAAAAGTACAATTGCTGCAAACAGTAAGGCACAATCAGTAATGGTCTTTTCTAACCTAACACAGGTTAGGTGTTTCAGTTAATTTGCATGTCTGTTGAGTACAAAATAACTGCTTTTTTTTTGAAAAAAAAGGAATTATTTTTTCTTATGTCACAGTTTTAAAGCAGTTTTGTAAGCTCTATTCAGTATCCATACCCTGGTAAAACTAGGTTACTAATTTTTAAATCAGCAGTACAATTAACATTGTCACCTTAATATTAGTACTGCAGTTACTCTTCAAATTGGCTGAATGAGAATCAATACATTAAACAATTCCATATTCCAATGTATATTCTTACCTATGTTCACCCTTGGAGGGAAAAAAAAAATCATCTGCATAACATTTCACCCTAAAGAATGTTGACAATATTATATTTTATTTTTTCAATAAAAGGACTCTTCCATTTTTTTAAAAATCCTGATTATAACAAACCAAAGCTCAAATAAAGTATCCCTCTGAATAAAAGTGTAGATCTCACATAAAAGTAATTATAAATATTTGATCTGACGTAACCTAAAGCCAGCTTTTAGTTTTGAATAGGTCACTTTTCAATCAAATCACATCTCACCAAACACAGTTTTGATCTTCACTTCCTATTCCATAACAATGGAAGCTCTGCAAAAGCTCCAAGTGGAATATCTTGAAGTGCAACATTTCTCTTGGCTGTTGCTTTAATGTTAGTTGGGAAAACACAGATGAACCTCACTTTAACTGCAGCCTCCAAGCAGCTGCTTCACTGGAATTTCAACAGAAACCAAATTCTGAAAGCCCAAAGGACAGAGTTTCATTCATTACTACAAATATTCTTAATAAAAGGAAGATTACATGGTCATCATGATTACACCACTCAAAACATGAAATGTACAGTATCAAACTCAAAGAATGACTAAAGTTGAAGCATTTCTTGCTGATTTTCCACCTAATGCTGCTGTGAATCCAAGTCTCAGTGAGGCAGAGAGACTTTCCAAAGAGCCCACACCAGTTCCAAAAGCAGAGATCTCAGTTTTATTGAGTGCTCATTGCATCCTAGCTCACCACAGACCTATTGAAAGCCCCACGTTTGTAACACACAGGAAGGAATCCACTGGAATAAAAACATTCCAATCTGAAGAATCTTTTTGAACTTAGACTGTGTTTTCTAATATAAAACCATCGCTGGTTGGGCAATTTTCATCTTTGTAAAACAACAAGTTTATTTTAGGTAAAGGTTAATTTGAAGTCCTCAACTTTGTTAGATAGATCCCTCTCTAACCCAAACCAGTGCATGCTGGTGTCTAATGCAAGAGAGGAATGTTCACACACTCGAAAATAAATGGTTTTTGCATTTCAAGGTGACAAGTACAATGTCAGACACAATCAATCGATCACTGCATAATTATTATTGCAAATGATCCATATCCATGCTGCAAACCTTAAGGGGAATTTAATGAAGCAGGAAGCACATCAATAATAAGATCTGCTTCGGTCTCTGTTAAATTTTGCAATTCACAAATATGTTGTCACATTTTATCCTCCCTTGAATTCCTGTAATTATATTTGAGGAGAAGCTCACTGAAAGTAAAATCCAAACACACATCAGCTTTTCCTCTATAAAAGGAGTCCCTGTATATTACATATATATCACAAAAGATTAAATGCACAAAATTCTGCAAACACAACAATCTCTGAAGAAATCAGACTTAGTCTGATGTGTCTGGATGACTTAAATCCTTGTTGTGCCCATG
>VZTN01020672.1:548404-561850 GCA_013400515.1 Erpornis zantholeuca
TTTTTGTTAGAACAATACATATTTTAAAATCAAAGTTAGGATTGTGGTTTGCATATTTAACAAGGGTTAACAAAGGGAACTGCATATTTTGCTTTTTTTTTGTTAAGTTGAAGGTACTTTATGCAAAGGAATGGGACTCAAGTTTTTTTGATTGACACTTGGGCTTTTATCCTTTGCTGCAAGAAAGTACTTTTAACTCATTTAACCCATCTCATTAAAACACACAGAATCCTTAGTAAATTGATCAACAGCATCCTCAGGTGAGCAACAATTTTAAAATGTAAAGGAGACAAATCTGAGTTACTTTTAAGGCTGCATTATTGGACTGGAAAATCGTGCCTGACCTCATCAGCTGCTGCATGCCACACCCTGACCACAACACGTGCCAGGTTCTGATGTGGAGAGCCATACACACAGTCAATCTGAGTGCATCAACTATATATCATAAATAATGATAACTAAAGAGATAAAGCATAAAATAGTCGTGGGAATGAAGTTAAACAGAAATTTTTTCTTATTTTTATGTTTATTTATTCATTATCTTAGGTCGCAGAATTTGCACTTCTTATAAAAGAAAAAAAAAAATCATTCTTTTTACCTAAAGACTCCAGTCCATTTACATATTCAGCCTGACCATACAAGGTAAAATGTCACCTGAATAATTAAAATTCATTAACTAAATTGCATGATCCCTCACTGCACCAGGGCAGGTGGCAAATGGAGAGGCACCTGCTGAAGCAGTCCATAACGAGGAGACATAATAGCACAGCAAGGCTGGGGGGAGCAAACTAAAATCCACAGCACTAAACCAACTGGAATCTGCCAGCAGGGTGAAGTCCAAGTAAAAATAACTCCTGTACCAGTGAGAGTTCAGAGCTGATTTAACAGAGAAATGAAACAATCCATTCGTGTGGCACTTCACGATAAAATTTTAGTAGAGAAGTTTATACAGATAAACAGATAAACACACACAGAGCTATTTATGTTTGATCTGCAAAATACTATGGCCAGGTAAAATGCTGTTGCCTCTTTTAGTGGAGGCAGAAGGTAAAGATTTAACACACCAATTCCTAAAGTGATAATTTTTAGTGTAATGTGCAATGACAATAACATTTATATAAGTTTAGTGCAGTTTCACGAAATAAAGCCACTTACTTCACATAGGTAGACTCCAGGAGGAGAAGAAAAACCTTTTGTTTCCAGTTTTGAGTTGTTTCAACCACCTGTCAGTTCAGCTGCCAATACTCAGCACTCTATCAGGCCTAACCCAGTCACCTTTAAGCTTCACACCTTCACCTCATTTAGCCTTCTGCAGTGTGCACTGTGTTCTGTACTCGGTTACACTGTAATAAACCTGAAATATCATGTTAGAATGAATTACATTATACTGGTTAGGCTGAAAATACATTTTCTGATAATATATCTGAACATCTGCCAGCCAGCAGTTTTTTCTATCTGTACACCTCAACACAGGAGGCTTTAGAATTTTCAAAGACTGGTTAAAGATTTTATTAATATGATAAAAGACTGTGCACAGCTATTGCCTATAAATCACTTCCATATCAAAATTTCCCTGTTTTGGAGCAGAGGCAGCATATGAAACTTCAGGGAATGGTGTCCCAAGGCTTTCAACTACTCTGGAGTCTAAATTCTCTTCATTATTAAATTGGTTACTCAGTCAATTCTTCATATCTTAGTCCTTCAAACACAAGGAACAGTTTCTAATGCTGCTGTACAAAACATTTCATTTCAAGTGTTTTCTTTTTCACACAGCTATTATTCAATGCTTTGTCAGATCATCAGTAGTTCCTGTGCAGGTAGAAACACTTAAAAAAAAAAAGACTGAAAACAGGTGTATTACTCTGGTTTTTGCACCTATGGCTGAAGTTTAAACCAAACCCTTTTTGCTAAGGTCACTCCCTACATGTTCTGGATTTGCAAACAGTGCGAAAAAAGTAAATAGAAGGCACTGACCACAATCATTTTAACAAAGTCTGGTCCAAGAGAGCTGACATGGGGTTCAGGTCAAAGGGTATTGAAATCAACGAGAGCCTTGCTGTTAAAAAACAGGCAGTCAGAAACTCTGTTACCAATCTGGGCGTTTGCTGTTTGCTGCCATAGTGACCCAGTTCCTCTGATTCTCCCAAAGATGTTCACACAGGGCTCTCACAGGTACTTCCACCTTCAGAACCAGCACTGCTGTGTGAGCTTGTACCACAGCCTGAACTTTTATAATGAATCAGAACATCACATATCTTCCCCTCAGAATCACGAGGGATTGGTGAGATATGAAGGGCAGACAAAAATAGCTGGTAAGAGCGAAAATGAAATAATAAATTTCGTACTCATAATTAATCAGGATTAGTTATATATGTGATCAGCACATTCTTATTGGCATCTAAACAGTTCCCATTTCTAAAAAATCAAGCCCTAGATTCTAGGAGTTCCATTACTTTATTAAAGGGCCATAATTCATAGACATGTCTTGGCATATTTATTAATGACACAGAAGATTGGAAACAGCACTGATATTGCTGCTTATGGCATTGGAAGATAAGAAAATGCAGACTAAGTTCCTCATCTTGCAGGGGATGATATAAGACTCCTAGGAACTGCAAGAATATTAAAACAAGCTCATTGCCAAATGGCATGATCCTTGTTTTTCTAGGTGCTATATGATAATGTAGAAGGGTATCAAAACCTTAGATTTAACTAATGGACTGCAAAGACAAAACTTACTGACTTTAGTGAGTCTATGCTTTCAACCAACGTCTCTGTTCTTCAGAATTTAAACTCTTAAAAATCAAAAATCCTAATAAAGGAAGGAGGGAATGTGATGGTAATGATTACTTTGGTGTTACTGGCAGTGAACTGGTTTCTTTTACTTAAAGTTCCCCAAGAAAAGATACCAATGATGCACATGATATGTGAGCTGCAACAACGTTAAAATCTGGCATAATTTACACAGAATACAAAAAATAATTTGAAACATTTCAAAGGCTAGAAATATTTGTGTTTGTGCTTAATTTCCACGCCTTAACAGCCTCATCTATCATGGCTGTACATGAAACAAAAAAACTGCAGATTGCTAAGAGGTATGGAAACAAAACAAGCCCTTAATCTGTTCTTGAGTCACTGCAGTTTTAAGGGGTAGGTTTTGCTGTATTTTTCTGGCTTTTTGGATTTCAGCATAAATGCAGAAGAGCAACTGAAGTGCAACTTTATGTACAGTTTGGTTGGTTTATAAATTTTGTGTTTTCATCATGCAGTTTTTGGTTTGGTTTTTTTTTTTTTCAATTTTCAATTAATTTCTACTACTTTAGCCCTTCTGTCACTTTTGACACAAGAAATTTGGTTTTTTACTCATTTTCTGTACAACAAGGTCAGAATATTGTTCCAGGAAAGCCTGAGGAGCAAGCAGCCAACAATTTGGTCATTAGAGGTCGGCACACTTTGAACTCCCCAGCGAGGATTGCTGGCTGTTTGATGAACCAGTGTGCAGCCCAAGGGGGCACAAGCAGGATGGAGGCAGAGGGGAGCTCCCTCAGACCCCAGATCCTGTGACACAGCCAAGCACTTCCCACAGAACCAGGAACAGGAAACTCTGCTTTCCCTTTTCTTAGCGAGGTGATGGGGAAAGCCATGAGAGGTCTGACCCTTTGTCTGCTACAAACACCTCATTTGTGATGTAACTGGAACAAAGAGGCTTATTTCTCAACACTCAGCCATTCTAACCTGACAGGACTCTGGGTAACTAGGTGATTATAATTAAGCCAAATTATCAGTGATCATTGCTCAGTTGGTAGCAGCTCAATCCCTTATCCACAATTTCAGTGGCAGGTGCTATATTGCTGCTGCTTCTTCACTCTCTTTGGTGGGAAGAGACTCAGCCAATAGTTCTGCCAAAGAAAACCCTGGCAGCCACAGAAAAACCTCACATAATCTCTCCTGGTTTTAAGATGTCATAGCTGGACTCCAGCTTCAGTCTGACCAGGGAGGGTGCTACTGTGCAGTGATGATGGATTTGACTTTACTTAAATAAAGTCTGTGAAAGAAAAGTACCAGAGAATTAACACAAGGACAGTGGGACCAGAATTTGCCAGCTGCAAGAAAAGAGCTTTGACTAAATTTCCTGAAATGTTAGTACAGCTCTCCAATTTTCTGCTGGATAATGCCTAGGTGCATGTGCAAAACTTCCCCTTGACTTTAGATACTCTGCTTATACAGATCACAAAAAAGCAACATCTGATTCAGCATGTAATCATTCACACTTGAGCAAAGCAAGCTGGATATCAAATATTGAGTACTGGTAACAAGTGGCTCTCAATTCATCTCTTCCCTGAGAACTTAGATTGGTTGAATAAAATTGAATGAATTAAGTATCTCAGGATACTCTGGAGCAGAAAAAAGAAACTAATGTCATCAGTAAAATTACCTCCAGGCGAATGTTTGCTTAGCTTTAGTCAACATCTTCTTTCCACTGCCCATAAAATCTTTGATTCAAGAGAACACAAAGACGACTCACAATCTTATAATGCATTTTTAAAACCTGGCAGAGGGTATTTCCATCTTCACAGTAGGACACATAATTATATTCTCCTTAGAACAGGCTAATCTGAAACCAACTATTGCTAACTATTATCTATTTATTGAAACACTGGAAAAAATCTCTTTTCAAGATACTACACTCAAATTTGCTTTGGGTAAAGATCTGCTCCCCAGTAGTGGAGCCAGCTAATACCATTCCTCAGGTAACATCAGCCACATGCTGCTGCTGGCAGAACCATCAATCAGCTCACATCAGCTGATGCAGGGACCTGATGGGGTGGGAGAGGGATGGCACTCAGATAAATAAATAAAACTCGCCACAGTTGCACAATAAATCAATACAAAGTTGTCTCTAGGACTTCTTTGAGTAATTGCAACTATTCTAAGGTAAGATTTTGTTTTAAAAAGGGGAATAGGGGTTAAGATTTGATAATCATCACTAATATGATAAAAGGTTCCTATTACCAATGACTTAAGGACTTCTTCCCTGTAATTTTCAGTTTATGAGTATATAAATTGCTTTGTTATTTAGTGCAGGCTCCTTAAATCCTGAAGTCTTTATGCACTGGATGATAACAAATGGATCAGTTTTACCACTTATAATAGTTCAGTAAATCATGGAACAGCCTACCTTTCAGCAAAGCCATCATACAGAACTTATCACAGCAAACCTATCAGCTGCTATTGCTGACTATATATCTGACAAAACTAATTCATGCTCTGTCTCCTCGTCTCACTTGTTTCCTAACAAGGTGAGAACAGCCTCGTAACCGAAGGTGGGTTACATCAGTGTTTTGATTTGGTGAGGGACAGGCACATCCACGGTGCATGCTGAGCACACCTCTCCTGCTCCCAGAGCACTGCTGCTGATGGCAGCACCACGGCACAACAGCCCTAACATAAAAAGGGGCAAAAAATCTGCTCCTCTGAAATCCCACCACCAGAAGCAGCCTGGCCATTAGGCTGCCCAGCATCCCCAGTTCTGCTCACAGTATCAGAAAGGTCTCTGCAGCAGTGCTCTGGTGGAGGCAGGCACTGCCCACCCCAGGCAGGACAAGTGACAAACCAGGAGACACAGGAGCAGGATTTTAGGGAGGCACCGCAGGGGCAAGGCGTGTGCTTGGAATGGAAAACTACAAAACTAATACTGGCTATTCAGAGAGAAAATGGGGAAAAGAAGTTACATAAGAGGATTGAGATATCTACAAAAATAGACAGAAAGCTGATGCTACAGGTGCTAATCACTCCCAGCACATTAGCAGTGCACAAGAACAGCCCTGAGTTAACTCCATTAACGAAAGAGCTGAGTTTGGCACTTTTGAGACAATTGGTGCCTCACGATTGCTGTCTCATTGAAGCTGTTTTTTTATACCATCACAATTGCAGAGTGTAAAATCCTACACAACTGCCAGGGAAATTTTTGCACAAGCAGTGGCTGTGTTTAACAACTCATGCACAACCACTGGCACACACACTGAATTCTGCAGTCAGGTACAATGTGGTGCTCTGGCACTGGCATCAGTCTGGAAACAACAACTGTCTTCAGCATCTTCTCCTGCTCCTCGTTCTCAAGGAAATCAGAGACTGCTTGAGGAGCTCTAATGGCACCATTGCATCGAGAAAAGGAAGAAGTGATGCTGCTCTTTAATAAATCAATGCTTCTTTGGCTGCCTTCCAGACCACAAAAACACTTTTGGCATCTTTGCCTGCCTTTCATTTTGTGACTTGTAGGACCCTCTCCATCATCCTGATGTCTGCAGATTTTCTCCATAACCCTTTTTCTTTTTTTTCGGCTTCTACCATGAGGCTCACAGAACATTCCTCTTTAATAGGTCTCAAACTATGTTTTTCCAGAAACCCTTGATATTTTCTGAAACCTGGCAATTATGTATTAAAGACAAATAAGTAGCTAGACAATAATTAAGGCAGCATCAGTGCTTTCCCAAAGCATGCAGCATGCTGTGTGGACATGCATGGCCAAATGGTTCTGATTTTCAGAAGTGGCCTCAAATTATTTTGACATCACTTCAAAAATACTGGGAAATTTCTGTCCATCAGTCCAAGCTATGAAAGGGAACTCAGGGCATGTAAGGAGACAAAAATGAGGTGAAGAGAGCCTTCTGGGAGTCTGGCATAGGGAATGTCCTCCTGGCACCTTGGAGCAGGACAGATCTGTGAATGGGTGTGGATGCAGCTATCCATGGTCTGTTCTTGTTCTCTCTGAAAGCTTAAAAGTACAAAGACTCATTTCCAGGATTTCTTTAAACAGGACATGGTTGTTTTTGAAGAACAGTTTAGAAGAAAGTAAAATGGAACACAACTGTAAAGGAGTTCCTGTGGTTGAGCAGCTGCCCATCCCCACTGCAGGTAAACACACACAGCACAGCACAAGGAACCCTCTGGGACAGGAGATTGTGCTCTGCTCCCCCTCCAGTGCAGGCACTTCATAAACTTCCAGCGCCCCCACAGTAGGAATAATCTTTTCCCTGGTCTTCCAAAATTTGGGGAGTAGGCAGCTTGTTGTTGGATAAAAGCTCATCCAAAAGGTTGGATTCAGAATACTTTTTCCTGTGTGTTTCAAGCATTACAAGCATGTCAGAGTTCTGCTGCTAGAGCCACTTGCACAGCCAGGAACAGCCAGCAAACCAGGCAAGACTCAAACCAGCCTGAGAGTACTTCAGATCCCCCACTGCCTTCCAGTGCTCTCAGAAATTCCTTCAGCAGAGTGAAGCTGGATTCCCCAGCTTTTCATTCTCACAGTTAAAAAGTTCACTTCTCATACACTTCTTTTTGCCTGAAATCAAAACAGTCCCTGCATTGTCTCCCCTTCCATGAGCTGCCCTTCCTTTCCATTATTAAATTGATTGTACATTAGAGATGCTGTGTTTACCTCAGACACTCTCCATTAGGAGGCATCCAGCCTGTACACTAAATATTTAATTGGTGTTCTGAGATGCTCTGAATCTATGTATTTTATTTTTTTTCCTAGGGGGTTCATGGTTCACATCGGTTGGATACTTCTTTCCCAGCAAGAAAATGCAAAGTTAACTATTTCCAACAGCAAATGCACAGGTACTGACACTGAAAAAAAACCCAAAAAACACCAAACCAAAACAAACAAACCCAAAAAAACCCAACAAAAAACCAAAACAAAACAAATTACACCCTGCTCTGAAAACAGTGACCTCCTAGAAATATAACCTCTCTCTCAAACCAAAATGTAGATTCTTCTGGTAGTACAGGCTGATAATACTTTGTGAATGTGTGAAAACCGAGATTTTTTTGTTTTTCCCCCCCATGGGGAGGGATATTCTCCAGTAGCATCACAAGGAGTGACTGTTCCACACTTTACCCTTCCACCTTTCATCAGAGACAAATCACCAACAAGGTGGCGAGGTTGTGGTGCAGCCCAGGGTCACTGCTCTGTTCTGAAGCACTTCCCACGACAAAAGGCTGGTGGCACTTAAATGAGACTAAAAGAGCATCAGCAAGTGGCAGAGCAAACATCTGCTGCTCTTGCTGTCAGAAACACCACACACGTGAGGAGCAGGAGCAGCTTCTGTGAGCACAGAGCTGGGAAACAGCCTCGATATCCTTTGTGGGACTACACCAGGCTCAGCTGGGCTCCACTCACAGAGCAAGTTGCAAAATGATGATCAAAGGCACCACAGCGCTCAAGCTTTTCATTGAGCAGGACCTTGCTAAACCACAGCAGCTTTGCAAACTGATCTTTGCAAGCAAACGATATTAGAGCGTTTCAAAAAGACACTTTGATGTTTTTTCTACTTTTTTTTAACATGAAATTTTCCGTGCTGATACGACAAACAAGCAAAGACCATTTAGCATGGGGAACCCTGCTTCTGTTTAGTTCCTGTCTCCTAAGAACACCTTACACTCAGAGCAAAGGGGTAACAAGCAGGGCTTGTTTTCCATCCTGACCTGCACTTCAAACGAGGGAATTCTCCACGAGCAGAGCTCATTAATGCAATTCTTTACAAGGCAGGGAGACTCTGGGCTGCAGGAACAGGTTGCATAAAGCCCATCTGGCCTCTCAGAGGTGATATTTTTGTGTTCTCCTCTGAGCACTGCACTCGGATGCTCTCTGCACGCAGAGCGAGTCTCCACATTCACTCACTGCTCTGAATTAAAACTCTTCTGTGGCTGTGGAAATCCAAACAAGAACCAACACCTAATTGAACACATGCTGAAGTTTTCTTAGCCTGAGATACATCTTTTAAGACTATTTCTGTGGCCCAAATTCCAATCCAATCCCAACAGGTTTATGTTCTTTGCTCCACCTGGCCAAGGAAAGGCATTGCCTGTGCCTGCAGCAGGAGCCTCCAAGCAGGGAAGAGGCTGAGAGCTCCACATAATGCCCTGGGAGTGCATCCATACCATGCCTTAGTGCCAGCAGCACAGCAAAATAACCAGTGCAGGAACAGGGCAAGCAATGGGGTGGGGTTCAGTTCAGAAAAACACACAGGAACATCAATCTGCTTTTGGTATTTACTGTCATAATGTCAAAAATCTTGGTTTCAAGTGAATTTCCTCTGTGTTATATCACCACACTAATTGTATTATGGTTACAGATGAACATTTTCTGAACTCCTTCCTCTTTTTAATAACGTCAGCGTTTGCCCATGCTTTCAAAATAAAGCTTGGATGATTCTGATTAAAACACTGAAATATATTTTCATTAATCAATTTGAAATATGATTTTTTTTCTTTTCCTTTCAACCTATTTTTAAATAAAAGCTGATGTTTTCCACATCATTATATATTTGGTATCATATAAGCTACAGAGTTCTCAAAAACTGGTAAAAGTCTTTCCCGAGATTTAAATGTAAACCTAATACCAATATGCATTATTTTGGAGTTTCTAATACATTTTCAAATAAAATAGTAAAAAAATTACTTTTTAAAAAAATTTGGCTCAGAGGTATCATCATTTTAACATATTGAACAGAATATTGGAAAGCAATCTTTGCAGCCATTAGATCAGGTTTTCAAACCAGAAAGAAGTTAGCAAATGATGATTGCTTTGTTCTGATGTCGACACGTGAAAAAAAAAGAAATCTAAAATTTGGATACAAATGAGTCAAAAAAAGCTTTGTTATATTTTTAATACCAATGAATAGCCAAAATATTTTACTGACTGTCCCTGTAAAATAGATACCTCAGGTACAAGATTACTACAACTGAAAGAAACTCCCACAATCCTATAATAGACTCCACATTTCCAGCTGAGCATATGACTGGGAAGGTGCCCAGCACCCAAGACCTGCATGTTTCAAGGGCTGAGGAAAAATTAGGTTGTTAAGTGATTTTTTTTTTCCTAGATTTACAGCTCGTTGTTTGGGTATTTAAAAAAAAACACAAAAAACCCAAACAACTCTGTTTAAAGATAAAAGAGAATAGTGAATAATTACAGTAACAGACCTTTAATATATTTTGGGCTACTACCAGCCAGGCAAATATATAAAAAAATATTTTTCTTAATTTCAAATTAAATGCTTACTACAATTAGATTTTAAATAGGTGTTTCAGTGGCAGCAGGAGAGTAAATAAGGTATGAAATATCCTTGAGTTGGAAGCCTAGCAATTGAGCCAAAACTCCAACAAATAAACTACCTTTTCAAAGGCATCTTTACAGAACATGCTGCCAGGTTTTTCCTTGGGAGCTGTGGCAATGTCACGTGAAAATTCCTGGGAGATTTCATTCCAAAAAAATGGAAAATGCCAGTTAGGTGGTTGAGAAAAAAAGAACAAGTTGGGAGCTAAATTATCAAAAGTCTGGATTTTATTTATTTTTTTTTCCCCCAGTGTCTACAGGTTTTAGATGCAAATGCATGTGCACAAAACTATGTGCCCAGAATTATTGGTGAGCAGAGTATTTACAATACCTTTATGGTAAGTAGCAAACACATGATTGGTTACCTGCATCACACAAAGTGACTCACCATCATTTGATCATGAAAAATTGCGGGAATAAAACAGGAGATTAATGCAATCTACCTTAACATTCCCAGGCAGTGTGTTAAGCTAAAAGGTACACCAGATATCAAGGATGTATCTGAACCATAAAGTATTTGGGGCAAAGGCAGTATTTTACTCCGTGCTTGTAAAGTGCCTGTAATTTATGGTGCTGTATAAATGATTTCTAACAATGATGAAAACAGTTGTAGAAAGCAGTATTTCAGAGGGGAAAAAAATAAATAAAGAAGAGGAGAAATGAGCTGATAGCATATGAAGCAATCTATGGCACGTAGGGAAAACCAACCAAAAGGTAATAAAACTCTTCATTATGTGCTCTTTGGAGGGCAGCTGCTCTCAAGTAGCAAAGTGACCTTGAGATGAACACTACTTTTTTTTTTTTAATTTCAGTGTTGTACTCAAAGAGGTCTTAAGAATCCAGAGGCAGAGGTAACTACTGCATGAAAGAGAAGTGCTAGAAATGGAACTTGTGAGCACTGAGTGCATCTGTGCTGTTGCCCATTTCCCATGGAGTAGCAGGCTACCTGGCACTTGATTACATGCTTGGGATACATCTCAAACCACTCCTTCACATTAAGGGCTCAAATTTCTGGTATTAGGGGAGCACAGAAAATGCTTGTGATCTGATGTACTTTGGTTTTATATCTCCCTCTCCCTGTCAAGGCCACGCTGTCTTTAAAGATAACAGAGGTGATCAAAGCTTCAAAATACACAACAGCACACAGACGTGGAGGAAAAAACATTTCTGAAACAAGGTCAGCTTCTCCTAGGGGTGACAAATAGCAAAGATGCTACAAATCAGCAGAGGATTTTTACCTTTCTCCACTTCCCAGCTTGTAAAATGGATCCTCCAGATACCATGCTACAAATATAAGAATACCAGCTCAGGATTTCTTCCATTTCTCAATTTGTCTCCCAGTACCTACTGATATTGGTGATTGCCTCAGTCAAGGGGCAGGACCTTGCACCTGGCCTTGTTCAGCTTCATGAGCTTCACCTGGCTCCACCTTTCCAGCCTGTCCAGGCCCACACAGGGAAAAGTGTGAAACACTGGATAATACACTTTTTTTTTCCCTAAGCAAATTTTTGCTGCACACCTTTGTGAAGAAAAGAAGCATTAGCCAGCCAGAGGCATTTTTAAAATTCTGTACTTCATTTGTTTTCCAATACCAGGTGTAGCTCCCTGCTCGAGCCCAAAACTTCGAGACAGCACAAAACTACTGCCAGCTTGATAAAACATGGATTTTGTTTGTTTGGTGTAGCTTCTTTCTGTTTCTCTATCCCATTTCCTGGGCACTAAATAGAGGTGTTTTTGGGATTTTGTACCAAGAAAGTCATTCCTGTTGGACACAAAGACTTGGCTTTCAGGACAAGTTGGGATTTTGCTGCAGAATAGAACAGAGCCCAGTTACAGTTCACTTATTCTTACTATTAAAAATGTCGAGACTAAGAAAAAAAATAGATTTCTAAAATCCTGGCCTATTCAAAGCCAAGATTTCACTCTTTATCCATCAGTGTGGTGTATGTGCATGTCAACCACAAGTCAGTAGGACTGGATCCTCAACCATATTTTTATATCTGTATAATACAGATACATATTTGTATGTGTATATTTGCATATTAATATTGATTCATTTGTTTCTGTTTTTTTAAGATGAATTTATTTTTCCTTGTAATTTCTGTGCTTTGAAAAAACTTTGGCAGCTACTTAAAAAAGCATAATGAAATGTTTCTGTAGAGGAGTACACCTGACCAGTTTAAACAAGTAAGGTTTAGAAAGATTTTGCAGAATAGAAAAAACCATTAACACAATACAAGGACATGATGTCCATATTAAAATCAATATTCCTTCATTCTCTCTGCTTGAAAAAATACTGGTTCAAGAAGTCAATGTTGCTCAGTGTCCCTATAACACTACATTGTTTGGATTGCTCATGTAAATTGGTTTGGGTTTTTTTCAGTTCTTACAATATTTTCAGTGCTTTTCTTGGTCCCTTCAATGATCTTGTTGCTCAGTCTGTTCTTTTATATGTGAGTAAATGAGAATAGAAATCCACCATGCAGAAGGACCAAAGAGTGTGTTAAAAATCCAGCCCAACTACCTGCAACTGAAAAGTATTGCCTGGATTTTCACTCATTTTCACCCAAGAGAAAAAGAAAAGTAAATAGTTCAAGAAAACAACACTAAGAATGCAAAACCACACAACCCCCACCCAAGCCAGAAAGGCCTCATGGAAACACCCAGGGAAAAAAAACCCAAAAAACCAACACCAATCCACACCTAGCAAAAAAACCCAAATCAACAACAAAAAAACAAACAAACAAACAAACAACAAAACAAAAACCCCACCAAACAAACAAGAATCAAAAAACCAAAAACCAACCAAACAAAAAACCTAAACAAACAAACAAACCAAAAAAAGCCACCAAAACCACAAACCCCTGCGAGCTGCACTGTAAACTAGGTAGTGTTTCCTGTTTGAATTCAGTGTGATGCTACAGAGACTATGATCTTTGCCAGTCAAATTGCCTCAGCAACAGCAGAGGCTGAAAAAATAACTCAGGATAGTATAAACACAGTTAAACCTGTGCACTCAAAGGTCTGGTTTCCAGATGATCAAAGAGAAACTACAAAAGCTGTGTGAAAAAAGAGCTCCCTCTCAACAAACACAAACTAAGCAAGAAAATCTTTCTGTTTTTTTTCTAGGACAGGCTCCCTGATCGCAGTGAGTGTTCTGCAGCAGGAGCTGCGTGCAGCCACTGCAGAAAGCCTCAAACAAAAGCTGCTGTTCTGGGTGCAGAGCTGTACCTGAGAGAGTGCAGAGCTGTACCTGAGAGCAGAGATGTACCTGAGTGAGTGCAGAGCTGTACCTGAGAGAAGGCAGAGCCCTGCGTGAGTGCAGA
>VZTN01020672.1:562176-727176 GCA_013400515.1 Erpornis zantholeuca
TGCAGAGCTGTACCTGAGTGAGTGCAGAGCTGTACCTGAATGCAGAGCTGTACCTGAGTGAGTGCAGAGCTGTACCTGAACACAGAGCTGTTACTGAATGCAGAGCTGTACCTGAGTGCAATGTGGAGCCAGGGCTGGACATTGGTCATGTTTGTGCAGCAGGAGGAAGAGAGCCCAAGGATCCTGAATTAATGTTGGGCACTGTCTCAGCAGCCCTTAAACTGTCCAAATATATTTCCTTCTATCCCATCACAGGTTTACCACTTCCTGAACCTTCCTTACACTCAGTGAACTATTCCCTGCCCCTGTCTGTGTACAGATATGAGTTTAAACACACATTGAGTAGCTGCTGAATTCCACACAGAGTGCTGCAGCTCTAAATGGAACCTGTCACCCTAACCAGACAGGTACTTCGTGCAAACATTGCCTCAGCCTCACCAAAAATTCCTGTAATCCTTCAGGCCCAGCAATTATGAAGCACCATACCGAGAAAATACTTGACTGTGCAAAAATCAAAGTTGAATTCAAAAGAAAGTGGCACTTGAACAGTAGAAAAGCCTCTGCCTGCTATTCTCAGAGAGAAATGCCAAAACAACATCAGGACAGGAATGGAAAGTTTTCTGAACAGCATTCCACCAAGAGCAGAGTCAGGACAATATCTAAAGGCCTCTTAAAAAGCCCTGAAAGAATTCAAAGAAACCTGAAGTGAGTGGCACCACTATTCAACAGAGTGCTGCAAACACTTTATTCTCTTGATCCAAGGGCCCTGTTAGCAGTTAGCATGTGAAGAGAACACAGTCCTTGTGATGAGAGGCCAGGGCACTTGAAACATGAACTTCACGAACCTCAACAGTTTTCATTACCTTGCCATTGTTTTTAGTCACAATAATATTAAACACCAAATTGAAGGCCAGCATTATGAGTTACTGTTCTTGGGAAGGCTTTGAAAGTTTAGCAGAACTGCCAAGCAAGACTGCAATTTAATTTTACATTTCTCTAGTTGCCTTTTTTTTTGGCACACATTTATTTCAAGCTAAGTTAAAATTTAAATGAAACCACATCCCTACAATTAACCCTTCTCTCCAATCTTTTTTAGATCTTATTTCCAAGATTTTTTTTTTTCCCCCTGAGCTGTGATGTAAATTACAAATTACTCTTTATGGAACCACTGGGAATATAGCTGGTAAGACAGTGAGTGAGAGTACTCCAATTTCCTTGTGTAACACAGATCAGGAGCCAAAAATACATCATCTTATTGATCTCACCTACCTGTATCTCCACACTACACCTACACGGGTGCTGACACCCACAGCTCACTGCAAGAATAACTGCAGGAAGTAAAGCAGGATCACTTTAAGCCACTTGTCTGGCACATCAAATGCAGCACATGTGAATTTCTAAGGAAAGGATGAGTAGTAAACACATTGGATCGATCCAGCTTTAGTAGTTATCTTAGCTTTTCCCCTCATAACCCTTTTTCCTTTGAGGGACTTAAAATACTTGGTAGTTCCAGATTACTCTTCCAGGCAAAACACACACACAGACACACTGTTTACAAATGCAGACCAAGGGCTTTTCAGAGGAAAGGCAAAAAGTGCCATTTTTATTACTGGCCAGAACCTGCTGCCCTGTTTTGCAGCAATGCTGTGAGTTACTCTGTTGCTCTCTGGTAACAAGACATCACTGACTCTCAAAACAAGCTCATATCCATTTCTTTTCCTCCTGTCCAGTGTGGGAAGAGGTGGGTGGAGAGCAGAGGGTTTTGCCCATCCACCATGTATGTTCTGCCCTCCTATCATGCTATGTAAATTCAGAGAACCCTCGAGAATAACAATCTGCTTAACAAATCACTTCCACTCTGATTCTCTTCCTCTCTCCTGTTGTTTGTTTGTTTTCGCTCAGCTCAAGCCAATTAAAAAATTGGTGTCTGTCACTGAATCACAATTCCACTCCCTAGTGCATCGGAGGAGCACCCCACACAAAAATGTCAATGGGTTATTCTTCTATGGCTGGAGAAAGCTAATGACACAACAAGGAGCTTCAAACACTTTCTTTAAAAAAGTTTCCAAAAACCCTCATCAATACAGCTGAGAACATTAGAAACCTGATAAATTAAGGCACTGAACAAAGACACAAATAAAGCTAAATACTGCAGGTTCAGTGTTGCTCTAAAATGATGCTGGGCATCAATGCATTTTCTTTTGTTTTCTCTCTACCTGGCATAACTTTGATACATTTTTGGCTGCAAGTTGCACTTTATTTCATTTACCATATACTAGACAAGACAAATAGAACAATATTGAATGCAAAACTTCTTTCTGCCTCCTTGAAACTTACAGCACTATAAAAGTATAAAAGTTGGTATTAAGTACAAGATGAAGTAAGAGCCTGCCCTGCTAATATTTCAGACCAGAGAAGGAACTCTGACTGCAAATAATGCATCTTGATAATAAGCACATGTGAAAGAAGCTGTTAATTAGAGCAACAACTGGGTCACTTAAAATTTCAGATCAAGGAAGCTAATCACACCATTTACCATTAGACCTCATTGGTATTCACAGGAACATTTATAAAGCCTCCTAACATTAGAGTTTAAAATTGCTCTCTGCCCACCTTGGAGAGCTCATCTGGTGCTGCTGCATCAGGTCCAAAAGCATTAGCTTATATAGCACAGCTCATGCCAGTACAGATAGAGGAGTTCATTTCAAACAGTTACACTGAATTAATCATGCAAAATAAAAAATTATGAGCTGAAGGTTGGCTAAAGCTCGGTAAGCTTTAAGTTAGCCTGTGCACTTAAGTCATGTCCTTAGGCTATGATAAAAAAATAACATCCCAGGTTCAAGCCAGAGCAGCAAGGAAGGTTCAGTGGGAACAGCAGACAGACTTCTGAGGCTGCCACTGCCCTTATTTATAGCTTTGGGTGCTCCAGCTAATTTCTATTTAGGGCTTGTATCCCAACTTTCTTCACAGCCTTAAATAACCTCGACCACATGTGTTTCAAAGTATTTTTCAGAATCAAATATAAGCAGAAAAGTGCTTTTAAATGATTTCGAGTGAGCTGTGAGTTGTGTGTCTTTAGAGGTCATTTCTAATAGATCAGAACTCCAAGTACACACAGCAACTCGTGAGCAGCAAGGGGAGGCAGGAGAGAGTCAGAGAGAAGGAGAGGGTGTCCAAAAAGAGATTTATAAACCAATACTGGATAGCACAGAACGCAGTGAAGGGGAGTAGGGAGTCTCATTATCTTCTTTAAAGGAAATACTGATGAAGCACAGTGTGTGGAGGGAGGTGGGGAGAGCCATACTGATGAGTCAATTTGCCTTTAGAAACACACTGTCTGTTTTAGGACAACTTGATTTAAGTGACACCAGATTAGAAAGCAAAAAGACATTAACAAACATGAAAATAATTAATATTCAAGGCAGGGCATTGTAATGAAAATCACTGCCTAGAGGAAGTAAAACTTGGAAAATGGCATTGATGCTTTATTTTTTTTTTAAATCTAATTGAAATTTACCAAAGTTTTGTTATGTTTCCAAATAATAATATAAAATAAAAAAGCCCCAATCAGCCTTGCTAGAAATAAAATTCCTCAGAGTTTTCTGTACAACTTCTCATTTAAATAATTCAGGTAAAGATATTAATATTTAGCTGGGGACTGCACCAGGCTGGCTGAGCAAATCAGTGACACACCTGTGGTTGTTGTGAAGTTCAAATACTGAGCAGAAAAGAGTTAAAATACACAGGCTTCCTTAATTATTAGGATTATCATTCATTGTAAATATAATGTATAATGTAGCCAGAGGCTCTAATATGGATGAGTTTCATTACTCTAAATGCTTTATTCCAGGACAGTCACATTCTGCTTTGCATTTAGAATTTACAAGGGAGTGAAACAGATAAGAGGTGGGAAATATCTGAATAAATTATTTTAGTCAGACTTGGATATTTCTTTCTATAGCCACTCAATGACTAATTATTTATTTACAATATAATGTTTTTAACAAGCCTTTCTTTTGAAATTATTTTTATGACTGTTAGACCAAGGAATTACTAGGGAATCAAAAAAGAAGCATGGCAGACATTTTCATGTTAGACTTAGCAAGGAAGTGGGAGTTATTATATCTTTTTTGTTGTATTATTAGATGATCTAACAATAATCTGGTTTTACCTTGGTTTAACAACAGGATGTTGTCATTTTGTTGTTTTAATCCTCTTTCCTCGTTCTATTTCAATTCTTTCAGCTGGGATGAAGCACCATTTTTTGTTTTTGGGAAGAGACTGCCTGACATGCAAGTATTCATGGCAGGTCACAAACCCCAAAAGAAAATACTGCAGGCCTGCAAAACTTACTTTAGCCAATGAAACATTTCTTTAACTGCACTGCTCAGGTAGGGAGCCAACCTAAAAGTGGCAGAATGGTCAAGTTACACCCTTGTGGTGTTCAAAGTGCAACAGGTCCACACAGAATATTTAAATTTAATTTTTTTTAACCTTTTGTCACAGCAGATAACGTGTGAAAGCCACAGGAGATGCCTGCTACAGGAAGAGAGAACACTGGAAACTGTATTTTGTGTAACAGGAACATCACAGGGGTTGTGGAAGCAGATGTACCTAAATTTAGTATGGTTGCAGACATGGTTTTGTCTTTAGGTGTCAGGTTTGCTATGACACAAAGGCATCCTAAGCACTGAGCTCATTGCTCGACATAAATGTGTAACACTGGAACAGAAAGATTCATGAAAGCTTCACTGCACCACATTTTATCCACTCCTTTGAAAAAGCACATGTATTGACTTGAAGAAAGAGCTGGTGGCCTCCTCACATTATGTTTAAAAACAATGTTTTCCTTCATTCAAGGAAGAAAATAAAAACAATAAAAAGAAATGAAAACTTTCTTTGTTCTCAAGGCACTGCTACCTCTGGAAAAGCTTGTCCTTCAGGTACCATTGCAATATTTTAGCTTTGACAGCTGCTCTTTTGAGACATGACAACTGATAAAACAAAGCTTTGTCACTCCAGCTCCAGCACAATGCAATGCAGTCACATGTCAGCAAGAAAAGAATTGAGGACAATGTGTGATGCTTTGTTCTTGCATAACTTGTTTTCCAAAAATCCCATTACAAGTGTGGTGAAGACCAGCTGAAGCATCTAGATATGTTGATGAAGTTAATCTAATGAATGGCTGAATGGACAAGAATATACTTTAAGACAAGTATATTCTTTATACTTGCAAGTCATGCAGGCACTGCTGATGCTTAGTAAACAGCAAACAAACAAACAAAAAAAAGCTGCTTGTTCTATTTCCAACAATATTTTTGTTTGTATAGAGACATACCCTTCCTTCAGGCCTGCCTCTCTACTTGCATGTGGAATTTCAAGTGAATACTCATCATGTGCTATCAATAAGTGAGGGTCTATTAAGCAACACTCAGATGACCAAAAAGCTTTTGGTTGGTTGGGTTATTTTGGTTTTGTTTTTTTCATTTAGTTAATGAAGGCTCTTTTACTTTCCCAAACAAATACTACAATCAATCAAGAAATATTGCAATGGAAAAGCATCTTCAGATATCTGTAGCATTTAAAGGGAGCAGGGACTGAAAGCTGTTGAAAACATTCACTCTAATAGAGGAAAATGGGAAAACAAAACCAAGGTCAGCATCCTGGGCTCAGGAACTCCATCTCCTTCCAGGTTGTACACACCCAACAGACACTGAAATAAGCAGCTCCCTCCCAGCCCTGGCACTGACTCCTCTCTGAAAGCACACAGACTGTAGAAACCCAAAGGATAAATTCCTCTTGTTGGAAATGACCTGGGAGTGGAGAAGATCTGGGGAGCAAGTGACCTTGGCCCTGCTAAAGCTGCTCGTGGTGCAGGGGAAGAGCTCCCTGAGTGTCAGGGCTCCATGAAAGGACATCTACTGCCAAATCTCACCACAACATGGAAGAACAACCAGCATCTATCGTAGCTCTTGGATACTGAGAGATGCACAATAGTTACCAACAAGCAACACTGAACTAAATGTGTTCCTCTTAAATTAAGTAATCCATCTGTCAATAGCACATGGATTCTGCTTATGTTTTAAAGAAACAGAGCATTTTGCATATCATTGCACTTACCCTTAGCTGCTCTCTTTCACAACTCATCTGTTGTTTTGAACTCTACAAGGGGAGAAAAGAAAAAAAACGCCAAAATAACTTTGAAAGAATAACATTCTTGCCACAATAAAGCTGCTAAGTCTACCTGTCTTACACATGTAAATATTGGAAATGTAGTCATTTATCTAAACATACAATATTGTCCTGTGGATCCAGAAAGAATCACTAATGCAAAAAAAAAAAAATCCACTTATAATTTAAATTTACAAAGATCAAAATGAAATTAACACCAGAACTCACAACAAATCTGAAGTAGAACATAATTTTTTTTTAGATTTTAAACACCTCATTGGCAGTCCAGTTCAGAAAGAAGTTTTCCTTTTGTGTTCTATCATGAGTCTGTTGTATTTGTGAATATCCCACTGCTTCCACACCATGAAATATTCACAGCATAGCTCAGGAAAAAAGACACAGAAGCTTCGAATAAGTGATAAAACACATTCCTCTGAAACCTTCCAGTTCTAATCTGGTGTAAAACCACTCTGAAGACTATTTGATTCCACAGCATATCTGTTTCCATACTGCTGTGTTCCTGTCGCTGTTCAGAAGGTGAGAGGGGCAGGACATCACTGCCCTGACAGCAGACATGGGGCAGGGACAGCAGCAGCACCACTTGGGATGTCCCAACACTGCCAGAAGGAAAAGGCTGCTCCAGGAAGAGCTCTGGAAATAACAACAGCCCTGAAACACCCAGCTCCCCATCTGTTTTCCAGCTCCCAGTCTGTTTTCCAGCTCCCAGATTCCTTTCCAGCTTCCAGTCTCCTTTCCAGCTCCCTGGTGTCCAAGTCAGTCATGCACCAGGACCTCCAGAACCAAACTTGCAAAGCTTTGCTCAGGAGGATACTCAGGTTTTGATTTGTCCATCTGGAGAGAGGGTTTTTGTGTCTGGTTGGGTTTTGTTTTTCTTTTTAAATAATTTTAAAATAATTATAGAATCATTAGGGAGCATAATTATCCTTGAAAGTGTAATCACTGTCAGTTCTGTCATCAGTGTAGATGGCAAACAATCCATAAAACATGAAATCAGATGCAATGTTCCTGAGGATATCTTCAAAGGTTCAGAATACACTTATTGCTACTTCGTACTTAGTTAAAACACCAACCCATACCCATTTGTACAAGATATTTTTACTCTGTAGTGAAGATGAAAATGGGAACTTCTCAGTCAAAGTTTGGTTACTACAAATGAAATAAAACTGCCTGTTTTTCATCACAGAAGGAGTCCTAAAAAGTACATTACAGGCTTAACGTTCTACTTATATAGCAGAAGCTTTACAACACAGTTCCTGTATGAAAATACAAACCTAAGAGAAACAAATGCTCTGTGAAGTTCCTAGCAGGGAATAAAAGGTAAAGGAATTCAGCATAGGCCTAATTACAATTCCCCTAAGGAGGCAAATTGAGTACAGCTGAAACAACTGTCACTTGCAGAGTAATTTACTTTTCAAAGTTCATGACTTTACACCATTTAAGGTTATATTAGTCTGCACGATAAGTGTGTTTGCATAAGTCTCAAGAGTTAATTTCAGATCAGAATTCCACATGAACCTCTTGACCCTGATTAAAAATAAATATAATAGTATATTTCAGTTGGAAGGGACCTACAGTGATCATCTAGTCCAAGTTAGAAGTGAGTTTGGGTTGTTTTATTCAGGTTTTCTGTGTCAGCCCCCACGCTAGAGATTTTAACTTCTGGTGATGGGATGGAGGGGGGAGTTTTGGAATGCAAGAAGGGTGAAATTTGTAAGGTAATGAGGAAAAAAGTGTATGAAATACTTGCAGAGTGGAGCAAGAGTTGTAGTTATGGACTAATAAACAGATAGTTAATTCTGTGCTTAGTTAGTAGCTATCTGCTACTGCAATTTGAAACATAAAATACCTAACATCTCAAACACCAGAAAAATTGTATTTAAGATGGAAAAGAGGTGTTTATGAACAGCAGGAGAATAGGACAGAGAGGCAAAGAGTGACTAAGTGAATAAGAAGGTGACTGCACCTAAACATCCAGCTGCTCCTCTGTCTCTGGCAGCAAAACCAAGAGAAGAAAAACATCGATTTACTTTAAAACAAACAGATTTCATGTGAATGTGAGAACTTTTTTTTAAAGTATTTTTTGATTTGACTGCCTCCATGGCACTCTGTTAACTCTGAAAGGAAAGAAACAACAGGGGCAATGTGCAGGACACACCAATGGTGACAATTCCCTTGGTTCAAAGTTCAGCAAATGGTTGATTCCAAACTGTGTTTTAGCTACAACAACAAAATCCATTTCAGAGCTGTCTTCCCTCAGAGTGAACATCCACCTAGACAGCTTCCTCATCACCCTTCTGGAGCTTTCCAGAAAAACAAGCAGCCAGGTTAGTGATAAGGCATTTTTAGGAAGAGAACAAAAAGAAAAAATTAAACAAACCAAACTTACCTTAATGAAAAAAAAAAAATTAAATAATTTAAACACAGATGCCATCTGTCTGTCTGGCCTGCCATTTGTCAGTTCAAGTTTATTAAAATCCATCTGGGAAAGGCTCATTTGCACACACAGAGCTCTCTGTGCGTTTCACCAGTGCCAAATTTGCTCTCTCATTTGTCTTTTTTGCTATCTGTGCCAGTTTAAGAGAAACATCCTGGCAGTACTAAGCACTTAAGGGAAAACATAAATAATGCATTTACAATATGTAAACCTGTACAGATAAATGAGAAAAACTGAAAGCCATAACATATTTAATTAATGATCAAGAGACCCTAGAAGCAAACCTTGTGCATATCCTGCAATTTTAAATACGTTGCCTCTCAATCCTAAATTTACTTTGTTATGGCTCTGGATTGAACCATAGGCAATTAACTATTTATTTATTTTAGTTTAAGGCTGGTCAGTATGTTGAGTGTCATTGTGTCAAGCTCTCACACACTATGAGTTTAGTGGAAGAATGCCTAAAAGATTCATTCCCTTAAAAGAATTTCATCAAGGGAAAAAAAAAACCTTGGAAGAACTACAAGCTTCTTTATAGGACAGCAATCTTAGAAGACACTTGTGCTGTCAGACCCCATCATTTTAAACCAAAAAAAAGACCCTTTGGAAATGCTGTGCAACTGGCTGGTGTCATTCCCCAGTGAGTTCAGGACTAGAATGGGGAAGTCTGTTCAGTTTTATTTAAGTAACTGCAACAGGTGGGAGACTGAATATCTGTTCAATGTATGAATCAGTTATCCACTCCTCATAAGGACACACAAGCCCTGGCTCTGAGGAAACTGGAAACCAAACAGAAATGGGACCCATCCCTGCATGAATGGACAGACAGAGAGCAACAGCATTGCTCCAGGTGCTAAGGAATAGCAACAGTCCACCTGGGAAGTTTTTAAGTGCCATTTTAAAGAAAGGGTTAAGATTATGAGGAAAAGAGAATAGGAGGATAATGAGGTTATTTAGAGGAAGTGTCTGCTTCAATTTAAAAGAACATTTTTGTTGCAGTACAGCATTCCCGAGTGTTGGTTTTACATTTTCAAATTCAAAAAGTTTTCAGGATTGAGGTTGTTCAAAATAGAGCACAGTGCCTGAAAAATAACAGGTCTAATGTCTTTTATCACCTAGATATTTTACCATAACTAAACATGGGTGGTAAATGAAAGGCCCCCTGATATTGCTGCCTTTCTTTTTCCACCTCAAAAAGGACAGTGCAAACATGACTACCAGAATTTCACCCATATGCTGTTTTTATTATTACAGTCAGTATGTACAGACAAACTGTGCAGCTCGAGAGCCAGGTGAGAAAGGCTTGGCACTGAGCAGTCCCAGGGCTTTTACCAGAACCTACCTCCCAGCTGGTGAGTGCTCATCATTTGATTGAGAAATTGTATTTCTCCTCATTCATACATAGATTAAACAGCTGCAATCAAGCCATAGATTTTCCTTTCACAGTTGCAGCAGTTGTGTTTCACCACTTTGAGTCAGTCCACACCATTTCATACTCTCTGCAAAATCTGTCTGTCAGTGCTTTCTCTCCTTAGACACTCCTCTGACTGTAAGATTCTTCTGTCAGAAATTAAATGCTTGGGTTTTTTCCTTGCTGTGTAACACAGAAAGCCTGTGCTGCACAAGGACACACACCATGCACTGCTGTCTTTCACGTGGAAACAGCAACTTTTTAGTGTTCATTATCTCACTGCCCCACAATATTCAGAAGAAATGTTGCTCCAAGTGATTTAATATATGGAGAGAGTGTGGGTTTGTACATAAATGTATAAATAATATTGTGTATTAATCTAAAACCGCTTCTCAGTACTACATGTGAAACCCCAAAACACAAATGAAGCAACATCCATCCCAAGAGCTCACAATGCCACAAAGTAGTGATGCCCAAGGTGCTCAAACACAGAGGACTCATTAAAAATGCCAGTAATTGCATAAACATACAGGATGAAATGAACTGGAAATGGGGGTTTTCAGAGCCTTTGGTAGCCACAGCAACATCTAGAAGCTTTCAAACATAACATCAGTATTTCTTCCTCAAGGAGGAACTGGGATCTTCCTTTTCCTCTACAAGATGCCTAAATTTCCATGGACATTTGTCTCCGGAAAGCCCCCAGACACTGAGGAAAGTAACGAGCTGACAATGGCTTTTCAGCACATAGACTTCGTGTTCCATTGTGTTCCTACACAAAGGGGCACATTATGTGTATGTCTATGCATATGCAAATTCTTTCCAGAACAGAGAGCTTCGGGTTTCTCTTGGCTAGGTAGTGTGTTTGCATGCACAGAATTTTAATTTCCTGGGGTTTTATTACCACCATCAGTTACTGTGCTCCAGCAGTGGCTGGAGGGACTGATTTATTCTCCAACGCCCTTGGCTGGGTATTGTATATCGACTGGTGCTGCTGTCATAAATATATTTGGGTGAAGAACTGTCTCCAATTCCGTGGGTAATACTAAGCAGAGTTAAGGTTTCAAGTGTCACATACAAGTGGGTTTATTTCTACTGGAAGAAACAGGCAATTATTATGGCCCATTGAGCTCAGATTAAGCATTTCCATCAAAAAAAGAAAAAGAGCCTAGTGCTACAATCCTTGTAAAGCTGTAAATGCAAATGGGGACCATCTCATCATCCATAAAAAATAATCTATAGTTTTATAGGCTTTTCTCCCTCTCCTTTTCTTTTTGCCCTCAAATTAGCAACCTATTCCAAACAGGATCTTTTTTACTGAGACAAGGAAAAGAAGAAAATCTCCACAAATGAAAGACAAACACTTCAAAAGATTCTTTTACATTAAAACAGTTTGTAGGAAATTATTTCCTTTTGCAAAATGGCTCCTTTAACCAAAGGAGAAACCTTAAAGTCCAATTTTCAGCTTTTCTTAGCTTCAGGATAAGATGTTTGTTCATCAAGATTTTCTATATTGCTTGAACACTGTTACCTGGAAAACACAGGGGTTTGGGGGTTTTGATGGGTTGGGTTTTTTTGTTTTTTTTCTTTTTCTTTAATTTTCAATTTCTTTGGTTTTTAACAGCCTTAGCTGCATGCCCAAAGCATGCTGCAGATCACAGAGACAGATATGTGACCAAATCTGCCTCTGGCTCCCCGAGAGTATTCAAGGAAATTTGTGGTGCTGCAGCATAGCCTAGAAGTTCTTCCTTTTCCAGCATCCCTGTGAGTAAAAGCCCTGCAGGATGGCACAAGAGCAGCCAGCACTGCAGCTTTCCCCCTGCTCACATCCTGTGACACAGTTAGCTCCCTGTTTTTGCTAACACAGTTTGGGAGCTGCAGGTCTTTGCTGTGACCTTGGGAAAAGCACAGTGCAGACAAGGACAGTGCTGGGTTTAATTTGGATCTACACTCCGTGGCCAACCCTTGGACATTAAGGCTCTGGAAATTACCTTACAGAGGACTTTAACCTAAATTGGGAAAATGATCTTCAAGAAAATATTTTCTGTAAGTGCCATTCCAGATAAACACTTGTGTGGGAAAGCCTCAAGATGAAATTCTGGGTGTATGGTCTGCATGGAGAAATCCCATAAGCAGCCTCATCTATTGTTAGTATTCAAATATAAACTCCTTTTATACATAAAGGACCAGCCATAGTGTATTTTATTTCATTTCCCTGCATAGCACAGAAAATATTATAAGAAATAATCTGAAGGCAAAGGCATCATACCATAAAGAATAAATGGCCACTATGAAAAATGTGATCAAAAAACCTGTGATGTTAAACCAGCAAGCAGTATAGAATTAAAGCATGTTATCTTACAATGAAAACAGGTCCAAACCAAGTCTGGTATTACAGGTATTACACTATTCAGTGCAGCACAAATAATTCTTGTTTCATAAGCATGTGGTTATTACAAGAATTTATTCTTGTAAAATCTTGTACCTTTGGGCAAGAGAGTTCTAAGTTTCTTTCCTTAAAGTCTCTATGCAGGAAAAAAAAAATGCAGATAATGACATGAATACCAATTAGGTGATAAACACTGATGTTAAAGTAAATATAGAACAAAGAAATTGGAAATACTAATTAGTATCTGAGTATCAGGTACTGCCGAATTCTGAGGGTCTGTATTACCCAAACAAGGGAATAAATCTCATAATAGGCTTCTTGAAGTAAAGATCATGGACAGGAATGACAACTAAAAACCATAGGCCAAGAACATATAGTAAAATTAAAACAGAGTTTAAGTAAAAACTCCACTTTACATAGTTTTTTGGTTTTGTTGGGGTTTTTTTCCCTAGAAAATTACGACTAGCCTGTTAAGGTGGCAGCTATTCCAGCTGCAGGTAACGACTCAGAAAGACACTTCAAGGCAGAGGAGAGAACAGCAGCCTGACAATGAGGATATCACTGGAGACAGGCATGGATTTCCAGACAATTACCAAAGCCAGTTATGTTACAAATTGCTCCTAGAGACATGGCCTGTGTGCTATCAGCAAACATCTGCAGGCCTACTTGCTCTGCTTGTGTGCTGATAAAAATAAGTCAAGTTCATTCAGTCACCGAGGCTTGACAAATTACAAAAAATCCAAAACACAGCTTTTATCTGGCAGATCCACATTATTGGCTGGAGAGGTCATTACAGGAGGAGCTGGTCTGAGAAACCAGATATTGCCAAGTCAGCAAGAAGCCAATGAACTGACAGATATCCAGACTTTCATTTGTCCCCTTGCTCAGAGTTGCCCTTTTTCCAATTAAAACATTAATCTTCTGAGTGTCATAAAGAGAAAGGCTCTGTGTGTGCATAGGTATATTTATATATGTAAAACAGTTTATATGAAATGATCAAAAGCATACTAAATGGTCATTCTGCAGCATTAACCTCATAGATCAACTGTCAGTAAATTGATCTGCAAAACTTATTTTATTCATCTGCAGATAGAAAAGGGAAAACCTTAGAACGTTTAATATTAACTACTATTTATATTCTAGGATTGTTTTTAAACTGATTGATAATTAATAGCATCCCATTACAGTGTAATTTAGTTGGTTAATCAAACTATTGATTTTTTTTTTCCCTTCATTTTGTTTTTGGTTTGGGTTTTGTTTCTTTGTAGACACATACTTTATATACATATTCATGTCAGTAAAATTTGAATGCAAAGAGGGGAACACCATGAAGTGCATTAAAATGACAGCCTGTTTGCATGTCTCACTCTACCCAAAACTCGACAGTTTAGTGGCTAACTTCATTATTTATGAAACATATACATGCTGCTTATCTTTAGCTCTTGGGAGAGAACTTCAAGGACATGAATGCAAGATGAAAATTGGTCATTAGTATCCACACACATTTTCAATAGGACAATAGGGGTAATTTAGGCATTAATGACATTTAGATACCTTTCTGTGATGCACTGGAAATGCAATGCTAGGTTCTATGCTTGCACACACAAATCAAAACACAGCCATTGTACCTTCTGCCATAATTATCAGAGGTTGTTTGCTATGAGTCTTGTGAGAGAAGCAGAGGTTGCCTTTGCTGCACTAATTTATCAAGCTGTGAATTCTGCAGGTGAGATTCTTTCCCTAAAGCACAGCAAAGACATGTAGGAATTACGCTTTTGTGAAGTTTAGAGAGAGAACTTCACACCCTATGGGGGATGCTCAGTAAATGCACCCAAAATCAGGAGTATGGTTCCTTTGGTTTTTAATCAGTGAATGAATTAGTCCCAGAGGCAAAATCATGTCTGTCCCCCCTGCCCTGGGGCTGTTCTTACCCTCACAGCACGAGCCCAAGCTGGGTCTGCATCAGGGCTCACTCTCCCCCTCCATCACTCCACTCCTCTGGCCATTTCTGTACGTGCAGGAGGCTTGAATCAGCAGAAAGAGCAGGCAGAAATTTAATGAGCTCTAGGACCAAACCTGCCATAAGGAACTTTTTACATAGTTTTTTACAACTCGGATAATGTTCCTCAGTGGAACTGTAGGTTGTACAAGCAGGCAGAATGTTTGGCTCTCAGAGCCACAAACCAATCACTTTGGAAAGCTGTTGGTACTCACTCGTACCCCATGTAAGAAATCCTGGTTTGGTTCTGATTTGTACTGTAAATCTCACTTCCCCAAAGGCAGCACTTTGCCCTTGCTTACAGCAACAGAATTGCAGAGGAATGTTACTGAAATGAGTAGCTTAGATTCTGTGATTTAAAGAAGAGTAAAAGTCTTCTGGCAGTCATCTGAAGAATAAATCGTGTTCCTTGCACTTACAAAATTGCTCATAGATTCACTGTGTCTCAGAGTATTCCAGAGACGTGGCAAGACAGCACAAATGCTTCTGGTGCTTACAAACAAGGATCTTTATACAACTTGCAAGAATTTCCCAAGTTCAAGTTCCCCTACAACCCAATGTATTCTATGACTCTAAATAAGCAATGAAAGCAAAATGAGTAAGGCAGAGAGTGTGCAGTGTGAGCAGCCAGACTCACAGATCCAGCTGCTCTCAGCCAGCAGTGCTGCACCAGGGCTGAGTGTGACCACGTGTGAGCCAGCCTGTCCCTGAGAGTGGCCCACACTAGAACTGGTTTACACCTCCTTTACTTATATTCACAAAGCCAAAGCAACTCTGCATTCCCTTCTCCAACTTAGGAGCTGCGCCTCGAAGGAATTGTTTTCTGAATTCTTTTCCTCCCTGGGGAGATGTAGCTTTCAGACCTCGGCAGGGTTTAACTGACCTCCCTGTGGCTACAAAGAGAAAAAGCTTGTGACAAAGCCAAAGTTTCTTGGGGTCTGCAGCACTGGCATCTGGAAAGGAAAGTGTTTTATTCTGCACAACAGCCACAGCCAATAACTACATAGGGAAGGAAGGGCAGAGTACCTTAATCTGCTCTCCTAAACAGCTTAACTAACTATAGAAGATGCAGTGCCTCGCATTCAATAACTACTCAGTGCTTTGACTTGTTCCAGGAACGCATTACAGAGACTGTCAATAAACTTTAATTAGCAATATATTTTTAGTGGCAGTGCTACAGCTTGCTGCAATGAAACATTTCTCCCAAGAATTTCTAAAGCTTTCCTAAAAGAAACCTTGACACTTAATAATGAAAGACATTTAGAGATTGTCATATAACAGCATCCATTAGGGCACTGTATTCTTCTCACTCAGAAGTGGTAAGGTTACCTTGAACAAGTAAGTGTCATTTAAAATATTCTTTACTTTTCTGTTAAGAAAATGAACAATCATTGGCAAAAATCAGGTGCAGCTGACAAAGTTAAACACTTTCTTTCACCTTTTAATGAGACCACAGCAATGGCCTTATTGCCCTAAAAATAGCAAAGTAGAGGGAAACATTTAAAACTTGTGTATGTGGATGCACAGCCAGGCTCATTTTGCAAACGAAATGTCATGTTCTTCAATGACCTCCACGATAACAAGCTTGAAATTGTAGCTTCAAAAGTGTATTATGTCTATATCTTTTGAAATAATTGCAATGGCATGTTGCATGCCATCCTCATGCATGAAAGTGCTGCTCCCAACACCTCTAAAAAACTTTGTGATGAGCTATCAGTTGAGGTAAATTGTGACCTGAAACCTCATCCCTTGAGAAGGCAGATAGAAATCTTTTACTATATAAACATGAAAGATCTAAATATAATCTCTTTTTGCGATAAATATAACCTCTTTTTCTCCTTCTCATACTGTATATATTTTCACTTTTGTGACACACCATAGCCCAGATTGAAAGCCATCATGGACAAAGAACTCCATCTACATGTTTTCTCACATTTATCTCTTGCTCTATATACGGTGGAGATGGAGAGGGGGAGAGAGAAAATCTCTTCTACCTCCATGTGTGCTTCCATTACAGGAGGGTGTAAACAAAATCACAATATCAATGACTCATTTCAACATCCCATAACAATAAACATGATCAATACCATAACTGCACACACCATTCAAAAGGAGCACTCCACCTTCGTTTGCATGCAGGTAACTCTCCCAGGGAGGTGTCCCAGCCTGCCTGTTCAATACACCATGGCTGCAGCCTCGAGCGAGCTCTCATTTACTCACCCTTTTCCACTCATTTCATTTCCAACCTTTGGAACAATCCTGTGCTGCTTTTACACCTGAATCTGTAGAACTCCCTGTGCTAAACCTTGCAATGAGCTAAGTGTGCAATACTACAGAAAGTATTTTGACCTGCACGTTATCTCTTTTTGTCCTCCCTTTTCCTCCCAGAAATGCTGTATTTACATGAAGAAGCAAAGCAAAGCCAAGGCCCTGAGGTGAGCCCCACTCTTGCAGGAGTGTGCACATTACCTGAGAGGTATTGGGTCAAGCTGCCCAAACTGAAACCCACCCCCTCCAGCCACTCCACACAACTCCCTCCACTCAAACAGGAATAAACAAAGTCCCAGCAGAAATAATTTGCAGCTCCTCAAAACTCTCATGTAGGTGGCCCTTGGGGGGAACTGAGAACAGGAGAATTGAAAAGAGCAGGACCTGTGCTGTGATGTTCTGTGTGGTTAGTTAGATTAATCACAATCTGGTCCAGTGGACCCAAAATCCAAACAAACTCATTATTTTTAAGCTAGGGAGCCTTCAGGTGTGCCACATTTTTGAGCCTGGGATAAGTTTATGAGATAAAACGATTTTTAGTGCTGTGATGCAAAAGCTGTTCTAGTTTGCTAACTACCTGAAACACCAGGATCAATTTTGAGAGTAAAACATCAATTACCTCACTTACTGAGACAGGATAAGCAGCAATTAAAAGGCTAGGCAATGCTGTTCTGCATGAGGTTACTTGTCTAGTTTTTCAGTATATCACAGCAATTGTTTTGATTTCTAATTGTGTCTAGAGACTGGAATTCAGGCCTTTTACACCTCAGCATGCATATGCTGAGACAGGAGTGTCTCATTACTTAGATAAAAATTCCTGATGTGTCTCAAACAGGCGCACACACTTACAAATAACAATTAATTTCCATTGTGGAAAGATACTTTTGCTTAAGGATTGTGACCTGGTCTCAGCTACACTGTAATACCCATCATAAACAAATAAGTCTAAACTATGGCATGGCTGGTATTTAACATCCATCCTTACATACAGAAAACTAAAACAGAAACTAAACACCTCGGGAGAAAACACAACCTTTGTCCTGCATCTGCTGCATGGCATGAAGGCCTCTGAACTTGGAAAGTTTAGGAAGACCATGATAGTCCTGAAAGCCTGGAAACAACAAGCAGGTGTCCAGCACAGGAGGGAAGCAGCTGCTGTTTCCTAACACCAAGCAGCTCTGACAAACTGGCCACAGGTCACAAGCAGTAAGAGTTTCGCATAGGTCCAGAGATAGCAAAATCTTATTTAAGCAACCAAATAGGCAGCTTAAAAGGTATCCTTCCACGGCTAGAGCTGGTTACAAAGCCTGTGATAGGGACATTTGTTCATCAGATTTGCCAGATCAACAACAATGGGAAGTTCTGCAAGGAGTGTTCCAATAGTTCCAGTAATGCCCCAATAGTTTCTGTAAACTCATTCCCCTCTCCTTTGGCTATTGAGGTGCTGCTGTGATTGGTTTTTTTAGGGAGCTGAGCCTTCCAAGCAGCCCAGGCACCTGATTCATGTTCCCAGAAGCTGCAGCTGCCGACTGCCAATGGACAGTGAGAGAGCTGGAGACCCCAAGTCACAGAGATCCAGCAGTGCTGAAGCACCCTTGTGGTAAAGCTCCTTATTTAAAGCTCCATTTGTAAAAGTATAGTTAGAAAAAAAACTACTTCCATTCTAAATAAAGGCAAAAAAGTCTTCATTCTAGATAAAGACAAAAATCTGTTCTACAACATCAGATTTTTGACAAAACCAGATTTCCTTCTCCCCCCCTTTTTGTTTTTCCTTTTCCCCAGTCTGAGTTTCACTGTTCCTCTGTCTGATTGTTGAAGATAAAGTCCTCTTTGTAAAAATGGGAAAGCTCCTTCTAGACTCTAACCTTGGCAAGCATGGAGCAGTGTGACAGGTTACAGATGCTGACTGGCAAGAGAGCCACGCTTCTCACTCAGTGCACGCTGCCCACGCCAGGCAGGGGCAATAATTCATTGAAATGACTGCACAGCATTCTTTACTAAATAAAGCCAGACTTATTACATCATAGAAATGCCTTGTTGGTTTGTTTTTTGTTTGTTTGTTTTTTTTTCCCCCAAGCCTTTCATTTGATTCCACAAACACTGTAATTCATATGTGTACATTTAGCAACCTGGAGATTTGGGACTAATAACACTGCAAAGAAAACCCCAACCAACTCTCACCTGCCTACATCTGATAGATATCAATCATGAGAACTCTTTTTACCTGAAGGGAATAAAAAATAATAAAAAAAAGTGCCTTGATCTTAAGAAAACAACGATTTGTGAGCATCTATTAAACAGATTTTTTCATTTCCTGCATATTTTATAGTGGTTCTCTGTGCTGCTCGATTCCTAGAGCAGAATCTCCTGAGTCAGCAGTATTTGACCATATCTTATAGCCTGTGTGTGTGTGGTTTGCATTCTAAGGCTGGGCCCAACATTGATTTTGTTTCCTCTTAGTATTTTATAGTTATTAGACTGCAACAAATTTTTCCTAAGTCAAGTGTGGATTTAAATATGGAAGCCAAGCTGGAAAGGTGCTGCATGTGTACTACACCATAAATTCAATATCTCTGTGATTTTTTAATTATTTTATTACTGTCACAGTTAGAGGGGAGAGAACTTTGTGCTTAGTTTATGCAGCAGCTCCTCTGGGAAGCCAAGGGAGACTTTGAAACACTGGAAAGAGCCATGTCCTGCTGGTCTAGCCCCACCCTGCACCTCACCAGCTGTTTGCTTTTTGCTTTACAAAGAACAGTGTTGCCACCATCTGTCTTTAGGAGAAAAGAAACTGAAAACACACACAACAACAACAAAAAATTGCAAAACCAAACCTACCAAGAAAGAGAAAAGGGGAAAATGCTTTTTTTTCCTCAAAGCGAGTCAATAGCATAAGCAAATCTGGGGATGAGGGTGTGGGAAAGGATTGATATCCATGTCCATAGGCATTAAAATAGAAAATGGATTGAGTGAAACACAAAATAAAGCAAGGAAGGAGTGTCTCTGCATTTTAAATAGCTTTACTATCATTATCTACATATCCATCTCCATGAGAAATAAGACAAACTTGGCATTTCACAGGGAGAGTGGGGAAGGAAGATGAGTCTCTTCTTTTTCTATTTGATAGTTCTGAACTAATTATACAAGAAATATGTCTATAATCCCTTCTTTTTGAGAAGAAAATAAGTTCAGCAGCTATCTAGGTATTTGGAAAAAAAAATCTTAAATGTTTCATACATTCTTGTTGTACATGTCATGTTCCAGCTTCAGTAATGTAGAATGCCTGGGGCCCAGAGAACAAGAGAAGAACTATTCTTCATTACCAGGTTATATAAAATCCCTCTCTGATGTCTGAAATTATTTTCTAAAAATGAAAAAGAATACTGCAGTCCATTTTCACTGCATTTTCCTGCTTGTAGTGCTCAATAAGCAAGCTTCAAAACGCATTTTTCCTCTGTTGTTCAGGGGCAAGGAGGAACACATGAATAGTGATACCTAGACAGGTGAGAAATGCTCCTTCCTGCCCAGCCTTGGTAGTCAGCTCTTACCAAGCTGAACCACCCCACACTGGATCAGGACAGCACAGATGAAATCTTCCTAAAAGCAGTAAATATTCTCCCAGCTGAACTGTTGGTGCCTTGTCACTTCCAACGAGAGCTAAACTGATTTTAGGTGGAATATCAAGCGCTGTGTTCTCGTGGAGCTGGAGTCAGTTTAAGCCTAGTGCCACGTGCTTGGAGCTTTGTCTTTCCTCCCCTAAGGAGCACTCTGAGCTTTCACATCCCAGAGCAGTCAGTCCCTCTGACTGCCAGAGCTGCACTCCTGGTGCACCAAACCCATGGCAGCTCCCCTGCCTGCTCCAGCAGCCCCCAGCCACACAGGGCAGCTGAGAAAAGCCACGTGCATGGCTCCAACTGGATGGAAAAAAGAGCACAGAACACCTCAAATGTCAAAGTGTTATTGCTGGAAATCTTGGCACTGTTTCCCAGTATTTACAGGTTTCAAAAAGCTGATACTCTTCTGATGCCAGGATGATTTTTTACTTTTTCTTGTATACCACTCTTACATACTCTTTTATAGCTTTATGTATTCTCAGTGCTTTTAGCCCCACACTTGTACCTCCCCAAGGCTGAGAACTCAGCTCAGCCCCACGGCACCGTTAAACCAGGAGAGCAAACATCCTGGGAGCCCCAGACACCAAGGGCCTCTCCAGAACACATTTGGGAACCTCAGCCAGGCCCAGCCAGGGGGAAGGTTCCTCACAACGAGGGCTTCACTCCAGCCTCTCCCTGGGGGAGCTTTGTTAATTAAATATGTTAATTTTGCAAGGCCTCTAACTGTGTGTATTTCAGTGTAAGGTGTGTGTATTTCAGGGCATTCCACCTGGACCAAGTGCTGCACCCAAAGATCCTGAAATAAATCCCGAGGTAAAAACCCCTTTTCCCCATAAACCGTGTTTTGGTTTTAAGTTTAAGACCAGGGAAAGGCAACACTTCCCCTGTGACTGCCAGAAAAATATAACCACATGTGTGTTGTAATATGGCAATGTCATGCACAATACCAGTGGAAAAAGATACCTTAACCACCTATGTTTAGGGCTAAGGGCATCCCACAATACAAATAAATAGTGCAAAACCCCCACAGATATGTACCAGAGTGTACTGAGGTTAAGAATCAGAGAATATTTCAACATGAGAGCAATTCTAATGTTAAATACTAAAAAAGTTGGACCACCAGCTGATAACTCTTCCCAGTGGTACCCAGCTGTACCTGGCACTTGGTCTCAGATGTAAAAGAAACAAGCAGGATGTCAGCAGAACTGAAGATCATTATGATGACTTTTATTGCCCTGGAAATATTAAAAAAAAAAAAAAAAAGCCAACTCTTTCTTTTTTTACCTTGCAAGAGTCTGTATTTAAGAGACAAATGTGGCAAATCATAGGAGGGGAAAAAAGAGGGAACATTCTGCTTTCCTTTAATATCTAGATCATGTTAATTGATCCCAGTAGAGTCCCTCATTGCCAGACTACTGCAATTAGCTCACCGATTTCTGTATTTGTATGATCTTCCTTCTGCTAATTACAGATGAAACAATCCTTTGGAGGAGGTTAAAATTCCCCTCTCTTTTCCTGGGGAAAAGCATTATCACCTTTTCTAGCACTTGCAAGTTTGTAAGACCTTCCAGGGTCACCATCTGCATTACAAGGTTTATTTCAAGAGCACAACAGAGAAATTAGCAAAGGCAATGATACAAGCAGAGGCAGCAGCAGCTTGTCAGTGCAGTTCCATGGAACAACCAGATTCCCATGGAAAAAACCATGGTTTTTCACCTGCCTGCTTCTACTGGTCATGCACTAAGTTTGAGCTATATCTGAAAAAGGGGGAAAAAAAAAGAAAAAAACAAACAAAAAAACACCAAAAACAAACCCAACACCCCTAAAACCCACAAAAACCAAAAAAAAGTGTATGGCAGAGGCACTAAGATGCTTCACTGCAGGTACCACAAATAATCACTGAGTGATCACAGAGTGGTTTGGGCTGGAAGGGACCTCAAAGCTCATCCAGTGCCATTCCCTGCCATGGCAGGGACACCTCCCACTGTCCCAGGCTGCTCCAAGCTCTGTCCAACCTGGCCTTGGGCACTGCCAGGGATCCAGGGGCAGCCACAGCTGCTCTGGGCACCCTGTGCCAGGGCCTGCCCACCCTCCCAGGGAACAATTCCTTCCTAAAAATCTAACCTAGCTCTGCCCTCTGACAGTTTTAAGCCATTCCTGCTTGTCCTGTCCCTGTTCAGGAATGGTCTGTGAGGATTTATACACACCCAGTAAATGATGCTAAACTGCTGACAGTGAAGCATCTACGTAAGTTTCTCTGTTATGAAGATACCATGTTGTAGCTTCACAGATGACTGCTGACATCTAACAACTTGAGAGGAAAAAAAGCATAAAAAAACCATTGCTGGAGTCAGTTTGTTTCAACCAATGCCTTCAGGCTATCCATTACTACTTCAGTCTTAACAAAGTGTCTTCATTTTCCATAATATTGAGGTGTTTTGGCTTTTTGCTTCAAATAACTGCAGTAATCTCAAAGAGAGGAGGGAAAATATCTGAATTCTTTCACTTAGACTTTACAGAATTATTCATAGCAGCTTGCAAGTCTACTGGGATTATTCAAAACTTGAAAAGAAACCCAATATTTCTATTCTAATATTGCATGTACAGCTCTCCAGCAATTATAAAACACACTGCTCAGTACTTTCTTTAACATAGGCTGGCTTGAAATTAATTGTTCTGGAAAGAAGCAAGTAGATCTCATTTACTGCTGGAACATAACTTGAATACAGTTTTCATGTATTAAAATTATTCCCTTGTGGCCAAAAGAAATGAACAAAGTCTCAGGGAAGGCAAGGGTTTGTTCCACAGTAATTAGCTACCATCACAGAGTCTGAACTCTCCTTCTCTTTATTATTACTCCGATGATGGGAGGTGCAAAGAGAACTGTTAACACTTCACACAACCAAAAATAGGTTTAGAAAACACACCCTGTACCAGGCCACCCCTCGCAGAGAGAGATGCCATTAACACCCAGGATTGTGGTATTACATTCACAACTCGGTCAGCTTGTATTTTGGTTATACTGCAGTATTTTTAAAGGAAAAAGGCCTGAAGAACATGAATTCTTCTCTTTTCTACTTGCAAAGAAACAGAAAGACACAGTCTTTGCTGCTAGCTTCCTTAAGCAGCCTGAAAACCATTTCAGGACTTATTGATCACTTATTAATCTAGTATTTAATTAAATTTTTCTGTCAAAAACAAACACTTTGGAATACTTAGAACCCTTAGGATAAATTATCTCCTCAATTTCATCCCAGCATTTCTATTGTAACCATGGAAGGAGCCTTGTTTCTTTTGTCCCTTTAGTCCCCACAGGTATAATCAATGTGAGGGAGGAAGAGGAAAAGCCCCACACAAACACTGGCTGATAATTTCCTCAAAACACCAAGAAAATTACACAGCACTTAAAGGGAAAGAGAAGATGTGAGCTGCAGCCTTGAAGTGCTGGCTTTTCTTTGGCAGGGCATTAGGCTGAGATGGCTGGAGAGTTCCTGCTCACACAGGCCCAGCTGGATGCTCCAAAGATGCTCCAGAGAGGCATGCAGAGCTCCTTGTCTGCCACAACAGTTGTTACCAGCACACTTTAACAGGAATGGGAATATTTTTGTTTGCTTGCTATTTGCTTAAATAATTGTCCCCAAGCTTCTCTGCCTCAACAACATCTTCAAAGGAAAAAAACCCAGTGAGAGCAGCAAAGTGATTTTGTTCATGAAAAACCCCTACATTTGCACATAGAAACAGAGCCAGGTTCTACTGAAGGGTTTCAAGACATATAAGGCGTCAGCTTGTACCTGAAAAGTGGCAAATTTCTATACTTGAAACATAAATTCCCCACCCAGAACTGGAATTAAAGCAGGCAATGACTTCCAGGAGGCAAAGCAGAATGGGTTTAGGTGCTTCCTCAGTGGAGAGGGAGACATCCATTCCCCCCCTGTGACTGCAAACCCACAGAAACAGCAGCCCTTGGACACCCTGAATGTTGAGCAGCTCCAAGATCAGTCATTTATCCCCCCAATAAAAATAAACTATTAAGAAATACTGCTGACAAGGGATAAGGTGAAAAAAAACCAAAACAGTAATATCTCCTCTGCAGCTCTGACTTGTTCCTTCCAAGCACAGCAGGAAGAACCCAGTGCCCCAGGGAGAGGCAGGAGAGCAGGACACACCTTCCTTAAACAGCCACTGCCAAGGGCTGCTGCAGGGACCCTGCAGCCTCCTGACAGCCTCCACACAAAGCTGGGTCTTAAAAAGTCAAGCCAACAGCAAACTCAAGTCACAATGACAATGAGCAGGTTTGTAGAGATAAACTTCATGATAAAAATTAAGTATGGGTATTAAAGCAATAGTAGAAAAGCCAATACTTTAATAAGGACTGAGAGATTTAGTACTTAATGGGACAAATGCTATATTTTGAGAGGATTCAGGTTGGTTTTATTATAAGTAGATGACCACAATCGACTGCAGCAACAGGTCTGGCTGAACTGATATTACTAAAAATCTGTTCTTCCTCCAATCAACACCTAACACTGAGCAGAGTGAAATTAATACCCATGGGCAGAAGTTAACTAAATTTGAATTCTCCAAGGACCTGTTAGAAGTGTTATTTTTCCCACCAGGTCTTTAAGCCTTTCTAAACTCAAACTGATTTGCAGCACAGGTCGCTGGTGGCTCTGCCATGGTCCTGACTCCTCGTGGCCAACAGCGAGGGACCAGTGACCAATGTTCAAACACCCGCAGTTAACTGGCACACATCTTAATATTCATAGTTTGCTTTGATTAAAATACACATTTTCACATTAATTTAAGGATTACCTCTTGTAACCTGGGCGAGCTGCAGTGTTTGAGTGCCACTTAACGTGGAGTTTAATCAGGAGAACGATTGCAGCGCTGCCTGATCAGGCTGCCTCCACTGCTGCCTGCTCGATTTTTCCCCATAATTGCAGGATATACTTTATTGTGACAGGGGCCCGAGCAGTGGAATTCCAATATGCTATCCATCAGCTTCTCCATTATTGGATTAGCTGGATGTGGCATCATTACCGCTGCACTTTCATGCCTATCATTGATCGCGGCGTTCCTTCTATTTCACAATTAATGCAAGTCAGCTGGATTGATCAATCTTCTGATGAGTTTGAGCCACAGTCAATATATTCTTATGGCTCTCTGCTACTGATCTGTATGTTTTATAGCTGTGCCTAAGGATTTGTCATTCTGGCTACACATTTTCTTGGTTTTTTGTTTTTTTTTTTTTTTCTCCTTTAGATACTTCTGCTCCCACCTTGCTGCCTAAACCACAAAGTGTTTATGAATGGCTCGCGTCGCATGAAAGAAAGAGGGGGCAAGAAAGTAACTAAATTCATCACTGGAAAGAATTTTCTTTAACAAAAATTAAATAAATCACACTCTTGGGTTGGCTGGGTAACAGCCAGTCCGAAAGCTGAATGCTGCACTTGAAAATGCTGAGCTTCCCAGGAGCTGCAGAGGTTTCATGTGACTGCAAGTATTTTCATTCCTTGCTTAGACTGACAGCAGGTTTGTGAGATGTGGAACTATGTCAACAACTCAATTGTTAATATTATTCTAACATGGTGATAGCTCTAATCATTTTTGAAACCTTGCTCTTCTATCAGAGAGTAAAGAAGTGTGCAGGAAAATCTCACTTCAGAGTGAGAGGGAGAATGAAATGATGCAACATTAGGAGAAACAGTGAACCACAATATTTGCTTAACACCACTTTTCTGTTACCCTGTGTCACATTTCTATCCATATTTGAAAATGTTCTTTACAGAGGAGAATAGAGTTCCTGTCATTTTCTAATAAAACACAGACTATACACAAAAGGAAATAATGTACTTCTGAATATTCTGTGTAAATGTGCTTTTTCTCTGCCTACTACAGAATGTACTGAGATCAATGCCCATACATTTTAACATCCATAAAAATACTATGTGATTTAAAAACAAAATAAAACAAAAACAATAAACTGGAAATGAAGAACCCAAACAAAAAAATCACCAAACACAAACCAAACTGAACCAACCTGGAACTTGAAAGAACAATGTTAATGCTGGTTCACTATTACAGTTCCATTTCCATTCATCTACATCCCAGCCTGATCTCCACTATAAGAAGCCTCAATTAACAAAATACGCCAAATTTAAGTATAAGAAAATGAACTGAAAGTTGGACAAAGAGTAAAGAATATTAATGAATACCTTCAGATTAGAGTTTGGGCTTTCTGGACTGGTTTGCACACACAATGCCCTCATTAAATGAAGAATAATTGCTTTTTTTCATCACTCTTTCTCATCTGGTTGCCAAAGTCAGGACTAGTGAGAACTATAAGGTATTAGCAGTGACAATTACACTGTGATTTTCTGACAGTGAAACCACATTTTTGAGTACCTTGTTTTGTCTTGAGGAATCTAAATTATGGATAAAAGCCACTTATAACTGAAATCTTTTTAGAGTTTCTTCCAATTCAAAAAGCAAAACAACCTCTGAACCATTTTTTTCTGTAAGCCCTGAAAATACCATCAACACAGGAAGGAAAAGAACCACACTGCCTGACAGGTGGAAATGCTCTGTTAAATATAAAATGAGTTTTATTCAAAGCAAGTAATGTGTTCCCTTAAACATCCTGCCTTTGAAGAAAGCAGGCATTTCAGATTGTCCATACATAATTCAGTCCCTCCGAAAGGGCTCTACCTAAACAATTTTTCCATTACATTCCACACTAGGAAATTTGGAATATGAAAGACAGAACTTGTGCCTTAAACAGGGATAACATAACACAACAGTGAGCTGTTACAGAGGTTCCAGAAGCACTCTGAACACCAGGGAGCAATCCTTTCCCATCAGTGCCAGGCAGGCAAGGAGCACTGCTGGAATCACTGCTTTCCTCCATCAGGAATAACACCAACTAAGGAACATGCCAAACCATTTGAAGTCTATTTAAGCCTTAAATTAGCCCATGAATCTATATTTAGGCTGCCCACATATATGGCCTGGATTTAGGAATGCAGAGCACAGCAAATCTCAGCAAGGCAGTGTACCTAAAAGGGCTCACATCTTTCAAGAATCAGGCCATTATATTTAGATGCCTAATTATGGGTGCAGGATTTGAACAAACTTAGCCTAGAGAATTTTAGCCTAGATAAGTGCATATTACATCACAAAGGTTTTGAAGTTGCTTTGAGGTATGATATACTATGGCAGAGAGCTCATATTAATATAAAAGTGAAAAAAAAGAAAAAAAATCCACCTGATAATTATAAATATATTACAATTTAATGTGTTGGGTGCTTAGGGAGGAAAAAAAACCTATTTCTATTAAAAAGACTACAGTATTTATAGCTGCAAAAGGAAACAAATTCACATTCTATTTAATCATATTACCAGAAGATTTACACTAAGCACAGAAACTCTTCTGTTTCAGGAAAGTTGGCAATGAAATATCAAACTAAGACAATCCTAAAAAAGTAATTATTGTGCTGAGTGTGCAAATAGTTTTTAATATCTCAGATATTCTGGGTTTTAACTTACATCACACTATATTTCAAAGGATATTGGAGAGCAATCCCAAATCTTGAAACTAAAAGATTAATAATGGATTTTTAAATTGTAACTACAAGCCCACTCTTAGAGGAAAACATGCTAAATATATTTGTATTTTCAAGAGGAAATCATCTGGTTGTTATTTTTCTATGTAGTCACCAGATGACTCAGACTGCAGGGCAAAAACTAAAATGTTTTGGTTCTGGCATTGGTGTAGCCTATTGGAGCCTCATGAGGCTTTAAAACAGAATATTCTGCTTTTCTGAACTAATTCCCTTTCTAAGAAACAGTGGCTGCACTTTGGCCTATTGGCACTGCAGAGATCCCTCCAGGTTTGCTTCCACAGAAAAGCTCAACTTGATAAAACTCTGTGTGAGCACAAGGGGAGGCTGAGCCCACTTCCTCAGCCAGACACACAACTCACCAGGGCCAGGTGGGCTGCAAGAACAGAGCAGGAATGCAAAACTCGGGTGTCTTTCTCTGGTGCCATCTGTATTTTTGTGGATCACTTACGCAAATGTATTTATGTTTTCAGGGACTTAAAAGGGAAAAAAAAGATCTACTCAGAATACTGAATTTTTAACCTTGTTATGATTCACCATGTCTGGGATGTGTTTGCCCAGTTAACTTCGTTGCAGTCTTTGCAGTAAAACAGGGAAGGGCATCAGGAGTTTGGATGGATGTGAATTCAAAGTAATTTCCAGGAAAAAGCTATACAAATTAAAATTCCATCCTCAACTGCTCTATCTGGAAAAACCCCAAGCAACAAACATTTGATAGAGCCATAAATCCTTATTTGTCTTTTACAGTAAAATGAATGAACCATGTATTTGTGCTTTCAAATTTTTTTATGGAAATCACAGAAAAAGAACACTGCAGGCATTATATACAAAAGCCTAATCTTGTGGATTTTTAGTTCTTGCATAGGCAAAAGGCACAGTCAGAATGCACACACAGGCAGGCAGTGAGGCACAGGCAGCTTAGATAACAGGATACACACACTCACCTTCTGTTTCTACCTCCTCAAATAAGTGTTCATTACTTTTTCAAAGGAAGTGACAAGTAATTTATGAGGTAATACACGTAAATGCTCCAAGCACGAGAAAACACAGCTTTCAAATAATGCAAAGAAACTTATGTCTCTGAGGACTTTAAAGGTATTGCCAGGTTCTCTGGTGCAGAGGTATAGTATAAATACTATAAAATGCAGTAGAAAGTGTTAAGCAACACATACTTCCTGCTGAATTATAGATGTAATCAAAATGAGCAAATACACAGCATCACTCTTCACCATGCTTGTCTTCCTAGAGAATTTAAGCTGAAGTTCCAGCTTTTGTGTTCCCTGGGTTTTATGCCCTCTCCATTGTTTACCTAAGAGATTCTGAGTTTCATAACGTGTCACAGCACATCATAAAAAAGGTATAAACCTGGACATTTCTCTTGAAAGTCATGTATCAAGTTTCCACCAACACCAGGCCCAGGAATTGATTTTGATTCCAGCTTATATGTATATTTCATTGCTTCTGTTTCAACACCATTTTAAATATTTACTTAGCATCTTTCTAAAGACAGAGCCGGTGTCATTAAATCAGAAAGCAGAATTCTGTTATGGAAATTGTAATCATTACAGCTTGACCTAAAACTGCTAATGCAGGCTTTTCTGCTGTCTAATTTTGCAGACAGAGAAGCAGTTTCCTGTAGCTCACTGATCCTGACAATACCCTCAGACCAATTCCCGTGGTCCCCTCATCATGGGCAGATATCATTTCAACAGATGTCAAGAACAGCTAAGTGCACTTAGGCCTATTTGTTAAATTCCTAGGGGGAGGCAGATTGGCGAAATTCATCCTGTAATTAAACCGCATATTTCTTTCAAGCTGCCTCTTCCCTCTCCCCTTCATAATCCCTCTGCCTTGCATCAAATCATTTAGGCACTTATTGGCCACAATCAATACAATATGAGATCCATTAATTTAGTCCCTGGGAGGTTTGCTGGGAAGAGGCAGCGCTGCTGTGCCAGCATTCCAAGGCGTTCCTGCCAGCCTGCCATGGGGCACCTGGAGCTCCAGCCCGTGTGTGCCCACAGCCATGGGCTGCAGCCAAGCCCACGGGGGTGGGATGGGAACGGGAAGCACTGAATGCATCACCTGGTGCATCACCTGGTACATCACCTAATGCATCACCTAATGCATCACCTGGTGCACTGGTACCAGCGCTGCCCAGCCCTGTCCCTGCGAGCAGATCGGCAGCAATGGAACCCCAGCTCTCGTGTGCTCAGTGCCTCGCTGCAGACAGGGAAATTAGGGCTGGAGAGAAACCTTAACAGGAGTTCTCACTGACAGAGGTGGACTTCACTTTCACTTGCATCTTCTCTTGATGCCTTAGGCTTTAACATTTATATTTTTCAAATCCTGCCCTGCCAGGGCAGGATTTGAAAGTGTCACTCTGCAGTTCCCTGGAGCTCGTTCAGTGCTGTTCTCTCATGCTCACACACACACAACAAAGCCTCTCCCGCTCTCCAAGGACACCCAGACCCTCCTAGGCCCAACAACTGCAAACCACAATCTTGGGGACAGGGGGGCAAGCTTGGGCAAATTCCATCCTTGCCTGGCTCCTGCTTGGGGAATTGATGCTGAGATCCAAGTGGGAAGAACTCGGGAGCTGTCCTTGTCCATGTTGGGATGCACTGAGGCAGGAGCCTCTGGAGCCCAGAGTGTACCTCTGAAGGCCTTTCCAATCAATCCCTCCTTGATTCCTTTATTCCTGCCTGGGCTCTGTTTCTAGGGAGCCATTTAAGGCATCACTCTCTTGCCTTTTGACTTGCACATCCTCCTCTTCCTGAATATGGCTGAATTTGGCTGGCATTTGGTTTTATTCTCATAAATGGATGAAACCATTTATTTTTTTTAGAAAGGGGATATAAACAGAATTCTAAAATCAGCTTATGTTTCGTTTTTAAGGATATACTGTTGCATTATATATTTATAAGCAAATATATAAACCAGGTCCCTAACATGTAACTGTGAAACTGAGGACTTAGAAGTGTCAACAAGAAACCACATTAAAGGCTTCATAAATCCCAAGCATGTAAGGTGCTGGGAAGCTATAAATATGTACACCAAACAATGTGTCATTTGCAATTAAAATTGTATTTGTACAGAAACGAGGACTAAAATTGGTACACACACACATTACTAACGTGGCAGGCTAACTTGGGAAGGAAAAAAACAAATTCTAAGGCTTAATTGGATTGTTTTGCTGTTACTGCAAAAACAGAGTCTATCAGACAAACAAAAATTCCATATTCTATTATATGTATTTAATTTTTAAAGCACTGAACTAACTAGAAAGTGTTTTTGCCCGTTTTATAATGGATACAATTTATAACTTTCAGATTAGAAAACTCTAATTTCGATGACATTCTGTTGTCTGAGCTCCTTTTCTGAGGCAGCACGAGGAAAATTGCCGTGTTGGGTGCGTTTGGAGTTTGTTCAGAGCCTGAGGAGGCTGGAGGGAGAAGAGGATAGAGTTGTGGCACAGCCCAAGCAGACTCAGCACAGATGTTTCTGTCACGGCCCTGACTGGATGCACTCATTAATTGAAATTCCTAAAGATTTTCTTCCCACCTTTCACTCCTGCTCTGAATGTGCTTGCACTGTTTTATGCATTTAAGATTTTAAAGGATCACACACTTTACTTCCTTTTTCAATTCCATAAAATTTTTTGGGGGTGGTTTTAGGGGTGAGAGTGATTGTTTTATTATCTAAATTGAGTGGGAAAAAATTGTTACTTCCTAGATTCTCAGCAGACCTGCAGCAAATTATGGTTAAAACAATCACAATACATACTTTCACAATACATACTGACTTTTTTCAGCTGTGGGGATAAGGAAAAGACTTAAAGGTACCATGAGGTCACCACTCTGTACTCTGCAGAAAAACTCCTAAAATCTAGGGAAAAAAATAACACTTCAAGTATTTTAAGGGATTTGCATTCCTTTACAGTGTATTTTTTCTCTTTGACTAAAGGTACTTTCTAGTTGAAATTGGTAACATCAATTACAGTTTCAGCACTAAAAAAAAAATTGGGGAAAGCACAACCATTCATTTTATAACCAATAACCCTTCAAGTTTACAAGGTTAACTTGAGTGCAGCCTCATCTTTCTAATTGGAGAAGGAAGCCCAAACCATTGCCATTTATGCTGTAACTGCTTCACTAACCCAGAGCCAGCTCCCAGAAATTAATGTTGGACTTTGTACCTTTTCAGGACATGTTTAACCAGAGGATTTTTACCTTTCAACTCCACAGCCTCCTAAGGGACTCAGCACCTTCTTGGCTCACCCAGTGCCTGCACTTGCTCAGATACTGCAGCCACTGATAATCCCTGATGAGTTGTTTAATTTTGTTTAATTTGTTTAATTTTTTTTGGGGTGGACACAGTTTGAAAAAAGTTATCTACTCTCCATTCATCTCCAATAAACAGAGAATTTCACAAATATGAGTCTCATAAATTCCCTTTACTCTCCCATCAGACCAGGCTGGAGCCTTCTGGTTTCTCAAAAATTTGTAGGAAAGAAAAAACTCTCTTACAAAAAAAAACCCCAACAAAACAAAAAACCCCAAGAACAAAACAAAACAAACACTAAAAACAAACAAATAAAAAAGAAAACACAGAACCAAAACAAACAAACAACCCCAAAAACCACCAACCAAACCAAAATAAAACCCCCAACAAAAGGAACAAACCAAGCAACCCAACCCAACAACCACCTGTTAAAAAAAGGAATGCAGAGCATACTTTCAGTACAGAAACCTACTGCCCTAACTTCACACCCCTGAGAGCTACAATGAAGCACTCTAGAAATTAAAAAATTATTAGGAAAAATATGTTATCATCCAGGCAAATACTTTTATTATACTTTAATTCATTAGAAATATCTCTAAACTCTCCCTGGGGAAAGAGCACAGTTTAAAATTGCTTACATCTTTCTTAAAAGCTGGCTGAAGTAAGCTTTCCTGTTTCATCTTTCATAATCTTATTTTAAAGTTTGCAAAAACTGCTGACTTGGTACTGCAAAAAAAAGATAATTATGCCAAATATCTTTTTTTTTTTTTTTTTAGGTATTTTTCTAGGTATGCCTAATTGCTGTCTGCCCTTTTCCATTTTACTTCTGGGTGTCATGGAGATTTGCAAACCAACAAAAAAAAAAATAAAAAGCCAACACAAGAAAGAAAACCCACACTGGATACACCTGCTTAATGACAGTAATTAGGTTACCACTAATTCCTAGAGCTGTCACTGTAGGCTGGGCAGGTAAACAACAAAGGCAGGTAGCTTCAGATCAAAAATAATTAGTCTGAGGGTTTTTGTTGTTTTTTTTTTAATATTACTTTGAGGACAACAGCTTCATTCCATCTGTCTGTTTTTCCCCCCAGGTAGACATTTCATAATTACAGGAGGACTGGCTGAGGTAATGCCTCCATTTGAAGCAAACGTCTGCTTTCACATTTCCACTCTGAACTGCTCCCAATTTTAGATTCCCTCATTTGTAGGAGGGCAGAGGAGGAATCAGCATTCCCCTGAGTGCTGTCCCAGTCTCAGCAGCTTGGGGGTTTGAGATTTCTTGGGACATTGTTGTGTTTGTTTACCCTTTCCTGATGGATTTCTCTGCTGTTGAATTCTTCCCTTGGACACAAGGAAAGATTTAGAATTTGCCACATCCTGTTGCAAAACCCACATGTGGCATCTGTAAGATGCTTGTTAAGGTGTTTTACACTAAAAATATGTACAACATAAAAGCAAAAGGACCTAACCCAAACATGGATTCAAAGAGATCTACCTTAGATCTGTATTACCTCTGGTGTGAACATTTCTCATAAATGAGGACTCTTATTCCCTAAAAATTGCCTTAGAACTGTTAAAAAGGGCAAAAATAAGTAATAGTGTATGAAGTTTCAGCCATTATCAACCATTCCAGTAGGGCAGCACAAACAGAACAAAAGAAATTTGGTCTCAAACTAAGATAGGTGGTCAGGAAATTCAATAGTTAGTAGAAAAATAAGTAAATAATAATTAAAAAAAAAAATTACAAAACATTAACATGACACATGGTAAAAATAGCAAAAATATTGCAGAATGCAAGAGTTTTCTGTGAACTCTTTATTTTATTTCAATTACTTTCTCTTCCACCTATAATCAGGTATAACAACAGCTCGGCTCTTTACAATAATTACATTCTAACTGTGTGATTGCAATAGCCTGGAGGCTCAGATTTGGTAGCCCCTACATATTATTCTATTTAATAAGTATTATTAAAAGCAAATGAAGGAAAACTAGAGGAACAAGATTAGCATTATATAAAAAAACCCGCTGCACTAGAATACCTCATTAGGAAAATAAATAGTTTTCTCCTTAAAACAAGAAAGTATGAAGTGAAGAAAGTTCCATTTTAGGCTTGGAAATGGAACTGGACTTAGAAATAGAGGACACATTTTGCACTATTTATTTTTATTCTAACATTGCATTTCAGCATAAAGGTGGAGAATATACTGTCCATTCACTGTCTTTTTGTGAACACCATTCAGAGCTTTTTTGTTGACAGAAGTTGTGGCTTTCTTCCCCAAAGAGGGAGTCAAAATGCTCATGGCTGTTAATGCAGCCCCTCTGTATAGGACAGCAGCAGGACAGACACACAGACTTCGTTGTGAACCCTGGCAGCCTCTGCAGCTCCCTGAGACACCAACCAGGCTGTGCCAACCACAGCTTGGTGCCCTGCTTAAAATGAGCCCCATTCCCTTTATTTCAAGGAAGCCCTTCCCCTCCTCAGAATCCTCAGGGCCCTGCTGTTCCATGTAAGATAAACCTCTCCTTTCACTTTCTGACACCAGTCTCCTTTCACTTTCTGACACCAGTCTCCTTTCCTTACACTCTTCCATAACCACTCTGCTCCCCTCTGCTTCTGCAGCTCTCTGTTAAACCTCCTTTAACTTGCTGGATGCAGAGTTTTCAATCATACCCAGGAGTTTCCCCATGGCAGCTCCCAGTTCTGCCCAGCAATTCATCTGTTTAAGGAGATATGGTTGACAAAGCCCTCTCAGGAACGTTTTGCAAGGCAAGGCTAAAAGCCAGTTCTTCATGCTCACCCAATCTCTAACCAGCTTTCTCTGCTGTCAATTGAAAATAATTCCTGTTGTAATTGCCCTCATTATCTCTGTCAGCTTCTTGTCTGCCATCAGCTTTTTCTAGGGACTCTAAGGGTGTCTGTCCTTGCTTTCTCACTCTTTTCCATACACATCTTATCTTTGGCCATTTATCACCACCTCCCAAGACATTTTCATATGACTCACGGGGTCAGCTCTCTAATGTAGACATTTGAAATGAAATCTTGTCTTCATCCAGTCTCTTCTTGGATATCTAACAACAGCTTCAAGTTCAAAGTAGAACTTGATTTCTCCTATTGTCCATCAGCTTCCAGGCCCTCTTTGTTCAACTTCCCATGGATTTATCATCTTGACCTCATGGAAAATCTTGCATAATTTTTCTGTGTAACATCTCTAAGATCTAGCATGCATATCCATCTAGAGAACTTAACTTCTCACTTCATCACAACCCTTCATGCATAACCTTATTTTTTTTCATCTTTTTTCACTTTTTTGTCATCTACTTGCTGCTGCCAGAGCAACTTTGTGAAATTGTTGTCCAGACCATTTCAGCCACCTTTTTACATCATCCCTCTCTACCCCGTCAGAGAGTCCTACCTCTTCCCATCTCACTCGTGAACAGAAGGAGCAGGATGGCACCTCTGTAAATTAAAGTATTCCTTATTCTTCAGAAAGTGATATAACACTTTATAAGTGAAAGGTTATAGTATGGTTAAAGTACAGCCTTTTTTAACATCTAGAAAACAATTCAAGGTTCCACAGTTCATCATTGATCTGTCTCTTCTCCACCCTGTCCTGACATTTGCACTTCTTCTCTTTTCACAGTATCACAGAATTAACTAGACTGGAAAAGACCTTTGAGATCATCAAGTCCAACCTTTTCCCTTCTTATTTCCTATTCTTAAATTCTTGAAATGGTTCAGGCTCCCCTCTCCATAGCTGAAAACATGACACCAATTAATTTGCTTGCAATGCTGAGATTTTGGGGAAGATGGGGAGAAAAGTACAAAGGTATACACTCTAAAAGCCTTAAATGTTACAGTCAGGATCATTTGTATCATTTTTGTTGACTCTTATCCTTTCTGTAATGCATTGTTTTGTCAGTTTCTAAATTACTGATTTTAATCCATCATGCCAGGCAGGCCCACAATCAATTGAAAGGTACAAGAGAAAAAAGGTAGCTCTTAATCATTATTAGTTCTTTGTTCAGAAGAGCTCTACTTTAACTTTTGATCTATATACTTCAGACAATGCAAAATCTATTTGTTTGAGTTTAATCTTAATCAGTGCTTTGTCTGGTAATTAGCCAAGCATGATGACAGCATCCTGGGGTAAGTTCTAATGGGTCTCACAAAAGAGAGTAAGATCACCTCACTCAGGAGGAGGTTTCAGTGTCATTATAGAACACAAAGTAACTATAAATATGTGCACAACATGCATAGAATACAGTATACATCCTACTTTTTCTCTCAAGACAAACATCTTTATTTGAAAAAAAGAATAGTAAACTCCTTTTTTTTTTGGCCATGTCTCCTACCTGAGCTGAGCTGCTGAGTAACTTGCAGCTTGCAGAGGTAACAATACATCAAACAAATCTCTCCATGTACAAACATCAGCCACTGCTTCTAAGAGAAGTGAAAAACTCGAAGTGTATAAGCACATGTAGCACACACTAGATTTATTAATGAGGGAAAGGGTTCTCCAGGCAAAGGAACAGTGATCCAGCTTTGGAGACACCACAGGTGCATTCTGCTGACTTTTCTTGGCTGACATCTCTGCTCCAGCTCTCAGACACAGAAACCCATTTGACCCCAATCTACATCAAGAGCCTGTCAGCCAGGGCCTGATCCACCTGGACACCCCAAAATCACCAGGAAAGCTCAGTCGGTGTGGGCAGTGCTAGAATCAGGAGCCTGTGATGGAAAGGAATTTGATTGCTGTGGTTTGATTTTGAATTCTATTAATGCTAAGCCTACACCTCTCTCCTAAGGGTGGGATGCTGCTTTCCTGGGTTTAGGCATTTTGTCAGCCCTGTTTGGGCTAGGACACCCAGACTAAACAGTGTACAGCTCACCCACCAGCTCCCAGCAAAGCTGCTCTTCCTTACCTTCAAACACTAACAATGCACAGGGAATTAACTGCACAGGGCATCTCTGCCCAGAGCTGATGTTAGTTTATGACAAAGCCTGGCTTGCTCCCAGTTCTTTCAGCACAACAAAACTTTGCTAAGAAAACTTAAACTTTGGGGGCCAAATGGAACCCTGATAAAGCCAGTGGTAGTTTGTGTTATTAACCAAAGCACAACAGCCCCAGGATTATGTGGTTCAAAGAGCCACTGCCAGCCCCCCCCTGCTGCTCACTTCCACTTAATGACAGTGTTCCCTGCAATGCCTTTGGGAACATAAACTCATTTTGTGGCTAAAAAAGGGAGGATTTTGTAAAACATGACTGTATTATTGTAAAACTATACCAGTATCAGAGAGTAGAGAAAAAGTAATTTTAAAGTTATACCACTGCTTTAAATTCTTTTCTGTCACTGTGTACTACTTGGTAATGTTTCATATCTGAAGGTATAACAAAAAGCAATGCTTGAAAACAGGGTTGAACACCTGCAGGATGTGACTTTATAGCATTAGCCCTGATTATAAACATAAAGGTAAGTGATGCATTGTAATAGAATCGTCTTATGGCCCAGGCTAGGACTGTAAAATATAAAGCTTCATACTGTGCTCACCGTGTTCAGTTAAAAGCAGAAAAAAATAGTGTTGCATTTTCCCCATCCTCAGCAGAACTGCCAGCCCTTCTCACAGGGTTTTCTAATCCTTTCTGGCACCTGAGGCATCTGAACAGTTGGTGGGAAGAAGTGAAACTGTGACGAAGTGAGTCTCATTTCAGATTTACAGTCCAATCGCTCACAAAACCTGCCAATTCGCTTTACGGCATGTACTGTGAAAATTCATTATTTAATATGAGCCTAAAAATCTATTGGTGCACTACAGTAGCTTGACTTTGAATTATAAAAGAACTAGTAACTCAGTATGTGGTGTCTTTAAGCTTGTACTGAGATAGTCCAGCATACACTTAAAATGTCCTTTGTATGTTCCCCACAAACACATTTGTTCAGCCAACAAACTGCTCTATCTCACCATTATATTCTGTGTATTTCTATCTGATTGCTATATATGCATAAATCTAGGTACTTTTGCACGTGTTGCTAGATAAAGAGTGCAACAATAAATGACCAGTCTAGGTTAGAAATCATTTTGATTTCAAATATTTTCATTTAAAAAAATAATGAAAGACGTTTTAACCCACTAGTTTTCAGATAATGGAAATAATAGCTACTCAAACCAGGTTAACTCACTAAATACCTTTATTGTTTTATATCCACATGACTTAGGGAAAGAAAGTTACACTTTAGGGCCTGTGGACTGCATAATCATGACTCTGTCAGGTTATACTGATGCTACCTTAGACTTCCCAACCCATCACTGTCCTCCCCAGTCTGGCTTGGGTCTGGGAAAGGCAATTTCTCCATTCTACAGACTTGTCAAAGGCTAAGACAATAACTGAGAAAAAAAAACAACTAACTTCCACAAAAAGAAAATTTTGTTTTCACTTGTGCCCAGCCCTGGTGACTCATGCTGCAGGAACAAAACTGCAACATCTCTGAAAAGCACAATAAAGTGAGCAGGATCGGGGCCATTCATCTTGTAACAGCAACAGCAGGGGGCTGGGACCACACCACATCCTCACCTGGATGTGCTGCTGGTGCTCCCAAAGCACAGCCTCACCTGGGCAGGCTGCACTCACTCCTCTCTGCCTCAGGGAACATCAGAGCTGCAGCACCACTTTGTAGTTCACAAAATGCCAGACAGCAGCAGCTATGCAGTGAGATGGGTTGACTAATGACTTCATTTACAGCTGATGACTGCTTTAAAGTTACACTATTTTTTTTTATTATACTTTTATGCTACAAACATATACAATTAAAAATTTTGCAATTATTTATCCTAACAAAATTAAAACAGGCAAAACAATCTCAGATGGGCCATAAGTTATGTAAGTTTTTCTTTTCCCCTTTATGTCTAATTCATTCTCTTTAATTCCTTACTTCTTATAGCAGCAGTTTGATATAATAAACCATAGTTTGTAGAAGCCATTAGGAAGAAGCTTGCTAGTAGCAATCCTATTAAGTTACCTCATCAAGTGATGTGCTGTAATGTTCTCACATCAACTTTCTCCAGCTTTTCATTGCAGCATTTATAGGTGACTGAGATTACTAAAGTCTAAAAGTGTTTATTGAAATTATGAGCAAAAATGTTTTAGTGGAGCACAGAGAGGTAGAAGCAATGTAAAAAATCAAGTTCAATTACAAAAGTATTTTTGAAAAATCGGTTAATGCCAACAATATTGTAACAGCATTAATTAAAAGAAGGGTAATTCTCACGGTTCAGAATGAGGATGCCCTGTCTCAATTCTGTTAGCTCATTTTTGCAAAGGTAAATTGACATTCCCTCCCTTGGAATCCACGTTGTGATCTCCTCCTCCACATTCCCTCTGAGCAGAGAGGAGTCAGTGGATGCTTCCCACTGGCAATTACCAAACCCTGCACACTTCACCATGTCCATCACAGTCACCTCATGCTCTTGAGTTTCAAACAATCCTAACTGTATAATGCTGAGAAGAAACATTCACCCAAAAACAGAATACAAGATAAAACACAATTCATGAGGCATATCAGGCAACATCTTATTTTTTCTTAAAAATACATATGGTTAATAGTTATACAGCTTCTGTACTTCCTACGTCAAGATCAAGTTTGCTTAATAAAATATGCTTGGCCTATTGAACTATGACATTTCTAATTAAAATGAGTAGGAAATGATTAATATCAACTGAATAGAATTTTTTTCTTTTCTAACCATCTTCTCAAAAATCAAGTTGCAGTACCCTTTCAGCATTCCACTATTTTCAACAGGATTATACACCAGCCTTTACTCTATTAATATTTCTCTTTCAATATCTTTCGGAATACACCTGTTTCTTCTATTTGGCAAGTATCCAATACTTTGGGTTCATAATAAATAAAGCCACAGCACAAACTTCTTGAACGTTACTTTTCTACAAATCCCAATGCTTCGTTTTACTTCTCTATCAAATTTCAAATATTTTGATGCTTGAGGGTTTATTTTTCTCTTTTCATCACAATCAGGGCTTTTAAGATGAAGCAATCCAATTACCAGAGTTCCTTGTCAGGTAAAGCTATAAACATAACATGTCCACAAATCCATAAAGTGCAATTATAGTGATGGTTTGCCTGCTCCTGTAACCAAGCACAAGTTTTACACTTCTAAACACAAAGAACTGGATGCTATTAAAGGACTATCAAAGAACTATTAGACTTCCCAAGAAGGGAGGAGTGCAGGGCTCCTGCAGATGGCTGTCACAAAAACTGCAGCCTGCTTGGAATGCAAAGGGAATGAGGGCTGGGATCCAACACACACAGCTCAAACCAATCCTACACTCATTTGTTAGCTTCAATTACCTTTCCTGATTTAATAAACCATGGCTGTACCCACGTGAGTGCTCAGAGTGAAAAAAACAGCAACAGAAGGAAAGAGGAGTTGGCAAGGGAATTCATGTCCCCTTCCTTTATCCATTTTCAGGTGTACCTGTTGAACAATTCTATTTGACATTCTTCCAAGAATGAAGATTGACTTTTTACTTGGAATAAGGAATCTTTCTCCTCCCCCCTGTTTTACAGTTTATGTCTTCTTTTATATTCTTATGGAAGAAGAATGGTTTAGTGATAACTCCACTAATCAAACTCTGGATACTTGAGTTCCATTGGCAACCTTCAACAAGTCCTTCCTTGCTCTACCTTGTTTACTGAAAATGCACATCAGAAGCAGCAGGGCCAACTAAAAGTCCTCATAAAAGTGAGTATGGAACAGGAAATCACTGCTCTGCTCAATGACATGAGAGATGGGAAAGATGAGAAAATTAGTGAGTCACTGGGGAAAGCAGGGAGACAATGTCTGGTTTACTTTCTCCTGACATCACATTTTGCTCTGGTCACCCTCACCATGCTGCTCTGACTTCCCTCCACCAAGCCTACATTCCTCAAGCACAGCACCCAAGCCTGGACATGGATCTCTGGGACAGCCTTAACTGTCCCTCAAGGTTTCCTAGCTGAAGTTGACATAGCTCCATTTTTGGGCAATGAAAGATCATTTAGAGAGCTGTACAAAAGGGGTTTTTTAATAAAATCCACAGGTACCAGTTTGAATGCAGGTTTTGCTAATCCAGGCTATGCAAATTTTGATTTTTTTGTTTTTCCTTTTTTTTTTTTTCCCTATCACAGTTTGCTCTGGGACACATTTTAAGGGGCAGGACATCTGCTGTGCAGCAGTGGCTGAGTTGTCAGGAGCAGCCTGGTGATTGCTCTCATGTCACTGCATCCATCCAGCTCTGCAGAAGGGCTGTCTGAGGCTGTTTGCCTGTACTTGTCTGATCCCAGCTCGGTGATCCCTGCATGCCCAAGCACTGGGGAGCCAGGGGAATGTTCAGCTGAGCAGATTGTGGTGAGAATGGGCTGTGCTGGACATTCCCTGAGTGCAGGACAGCCTCATCCAGCCCTGACTCAAGGAATTTGGGCTGCTCTTGCCAGGGGCCACCCACCTGGCCTTGCCTCTCCCCTGCAGCCCAGCAAGAACCTCTCCTGCAAACAGCCTTCAGACAGCTGGGGTTTGTCAGAAAATGATGCAAAAGAAAGCAACCAAAAAAGGAGGGAATTCCCTCCAGAGCCAAGGTCTGTGCAACACCTTGGGGCACTCCCATCCAGCATCCATCCAACCTTACAGCAGTGTAGGGGCCCCACCACGGGAAGGGATGCCAGATTTACTCCCCATTGCTGTTCCTCTTTTTATTCTCTATTAAATCAGTTCTTTTATTAAGCCATTTCTTTTCAGACCTCTCTTGCTGAGATCCAGAAAGAACACCTCTCCATGTCTCTGCCCCTCCTTGCAGAACAGGACCCAGCTGGACTGTAGATGAAGGAGTAGCTCCAGCCCCCAGGGGATTCTGTACACACAGAATTCATTGCTCTGCAGGACTGACACAAGTGTTTCTACTTCAACACCTTCTCATTGTGTTTCTATTTAATTGACCAGTGAAGTATTTACTTCCTCCAGAAAGAAATCAATTTAGTTTCCCATATTTTCCTTACTTTCTTTTGTTGCAGCTGGTGCAATACAGATGGACAATGTTGTTTCTAATTCTTGCTGTTCAGCTCCTCAGGTCTACAGAAAAGGTATTTCTTGTCCAGACTGCAGGTCCTGTTTCCCATGTTACATGCCCCATCAGTTAGTTGTGTTTCTGCTGCCTACTTCTCCGTGTTATTGGACTGAGGAAACAATATTTTTCCCCACATTGGTTCCTGTTCAGGATTAATAGCCTTTTTCAAAAGGAAATGTTTAAAATCCAAAAGCAGTACTCCATGCAAGCTTATCTGCTCACAAATATTGCATAATTATTAGCAGCATATGGTATTGTTTTCAATAAGTACATTCCTTCCTTTGTCCATCCCTTACAAGCCTGGAAATGTTTCTGGCGTCCCCAGCCTGAGAAATCCACAACACAAAAATGCTGCAAAATTCTTTCTTAACTCTAATGTTTTCACAAGGGCATACCTTACTATGTTTTATAAACCTACTTTATTTTATTACATGGATTCATATAAAAACTATAAACCAGGTTTTATATCACTTTCAGCTTTTGACCATTCATCAGTTTTCCATGATAAAGCCACAGTGAAATCAATATCCTTGTAAAGCCAAGCTGTCAAAAGTTACTAGACTATTTCCAAAGGCAATTCCAATGAGACAGACTACCAGATGTTTTCAATATATTTTATACAAGATTGCATGATAATTTTAGTGGGACCGAAGGAAACAATACAACAGGTAGTGTTTGGAGGTTTGACATTTTAAATAGCCAGCCCAATTGATTTTTACAAGATACCAGAGACAAAAATGCCACTTCTGGAAAATTTATACCCAAGCATTCATCCACAGAACTTAAGAGCAATTGTGTTGTCAAGCAGCAAGGAAAGGAGATAGCCTTTAGCAACAAAGTCACATAAAAATGTTCACTATACCTATATGTGCATGAGCATTTCTGTGCTTATACATAAATATATTTAATAATGTATATTTGATATATACACATGTATAGGTGTATGGAAGCATAGCCACTCCACTGTATTAATTTTGCCCTTCTGCTGATTTACAGTTTTATTTCTTATAGAAGACTGCCAATTATGATTAAAATTCCCCTTATAATTAATTCAAAATTTTATTAAATCCAACTTTTATAACTTTAAATATAATAATGCCAGCCAAACCAGGGCAAAGAATATGTCTAGTCATTAATTCTACTTGTATCATTTCTCATTCCTCAAAAAAATGGCAATAAAAGGATCCCTCCTTAGAAATCAGCCTGGCCATGGCCATACTCATCTCCATAATAGCACAATTTCCAATTCACGCCTCATTTTCATTAATGTTTCTAGCCATAAATTTTTAAGCATATGATAAAAAATTTCTGAAGCGGCATAAAACTAACATGAAGAGGGAGTTCATTAGTATGTGACCCTAATTAGAAATTCCATATTAATTTCCCATTTCTACTTGTGCATATCCAACAGCAGCAGGAATATGCTGGGTACCAGTTGTACATTTGTTTTAAGAGCTCTTTCTCCCCTCCCTCACTCATTTTTATTTTTAAACAATTCCTATGTTTCCCCTGCTATTGAATAAGTCAACAGACAACTGTATCACAGCAGCACCTTTTGTGTCACAAATTATCCTGGAGAATTGTGAGAAGCTACCAGCCCAATGCTTTATTAATGATACCAGATCATAAAAAGAAAGGGGAAATTGCTGACTCCAACTCTTTTCTAATGTTGGGTGATAAAAATGCTACTTCAGGATTCAGAAGGTTAAGTTCTAATGTGTATTTTGAATAGAGTATGCTGAAATAATTGCCTCATAAAGCAATGCATTGACCAGCCTGCTAATGGCTGTATAGTGCAAAACTCAGCAAAGAGTGCCAAGCTTACTGGAAAAAATGCTGTGGCACTACTTTTGTAGATTTCCATATTAAGTTAACTTTACCCTTTTCCACTTTTTTTGTTTTTAATCCTGCCAAAAGAAAACCCTCCCACCTAAACCATTAGTGGCTCCTTTCCACCATGTGAGGAGCAAATCACTAAAATGCAAATGCCAGAAAAGCAAACCTGAACACAACAGTAAGAAATCACAATCACATTTCACTCATATGAACCCAATCACTAATTTTTTTGTTGTTGTTTTTCTGCTAGCTTCAGTTTGATATCAAGCCAGTAGCCAAACAGAAAGCAAAGCAATAATTGCATTTTAAAATATGGATGGATTCCCAGCTTATAAAGTTTACATTAACTAAAATCTGTCTGATAAAGCAGAGTCCTTCCTGGCAGTGCACACTCTAGACATCAAAAGAGCAGAGAAGTGCTTCAAGCCTGCCCAGGTTATAAGACACCCAAGAACAATGAAATAAATCAAAAGAAGGTCAATAGACATGTAGAAGCACATGATACTATACTGTAGATAGAATTAAGAAAAAAATTACATAAAAACCTCCAGTCAGGTACCACTAACACCCCAGGGCTGGGTTTGCAGCAGGTCAAGAAGGTTCCACACCTGTGGTTTACAGACCAAGGGGAGTGGGCAGCAGAGGGAGATGCCCAAAGCACACCAGAGTGAAGGAGAAAATAAAAGAATGAGATGACAAAAGCTAATATCAGCTAATTATCTGTTGTAATTATCATCATTTGAGAGATCTAAGGTGTCTTCATCCCTGGGTTTTGAGTGAATACAAAAAAAAAAAATGAAAGTACATATCTGTTTACATCTGCTCTCTTAAGGCAAGGTTTTTATCCAGTGACCATTTTATCATCAGTGAAGCTTTGAGCACACAACTCCCACACTTTCAGCTTCCAACTCTCCTGCAGTCAGGCAGTGGCCTGAGAATGGACTGGGTTTAGTCCCTTTGACTGTAATTCATGAGACACTCAGTGCCCAGAGCACACCTCAGACACCTCCTTCCCTTCCCAGTGCCCTGCACAGCACTGCCATCCTCCCCCAGCCCTTCCCTGGGTCACAGCTCTGCTTTAACACCTGTTTAATACTCTTTTTTAACCTGACACAGCTGAAAAAGCTGTAATACCATACAGGATACCCAGAGATTACATTCTGATGCCAAGAACAGAGGCAATTTTAGGGGAAGCTCTCAGCATTAGCATTTACTGTCCCACAAAAGGCTAATAAAACCTAAATTATCATTTTTGTACTGATTAAAATACAAAGCCATAACCCATACATTTTAACTCTTTCTCCCTGAACTGGGTAGGTAGAGCTTCAAGGTACACTCAAGTGTTTTGGTTTGGACTATTTTCTTTATATCTGTTTGTTTCAGTTTTGTTTTGTTGGGTGTTTTTTTTGTTTAATATACCTGAATTCAGCAAGTTATCAATAACTCTGATTTGAGAAACAACAGATGAAAGCACATCATCAAGTTCAATGATAAAACTCCTCTTGATTTCAATGTTTTTTGTATTAACAAGTCAGATACAATGTTGATAACTACTACAAATATCTAAGAACTTAACTTCTTGCGAAATATACTCTGAGCTTGGATGTGTTGGGTATCAATAGAGAGAGTGGTAAGATGATTATCAGAGTGAATAAAGACTTTCTTAGGCTCCATATTAGTCGAGAAATCTCAAACTATAAAGTGCAATGAAAAATTTCACCAAATAATAATATACACCAACAGCAGTGTACAGAAATAAACCTACAGGGAAGGTACTAAGTTTTAAAAAGTCCTTGGTTTTGTCTCAACTGACAATGTGCAATTTTAAAATACAAATCATTCATTAAAAAACCAGTGACATCTCTCTACATTATAAAAACTAATGGATCAGAACACTGATTACTGGAAGAATAAATCATCTTTTGAGATCTTAAGATGTCATAAACTAAGCATCACACACTGTGGATATGAGATGTATTACCAGAACCATTTGATTGATTTATTGTTTCGTAATCAGTCTTTTCAAACTTTTTTTAACCTATTATCACTAGTGAACAAATATATTAAAAGCCCTTTGAGTGCACTGTGTATCAATGATTTCATCTTTTTAAAAAGAATTTATTGCAAATAGCAATTAAAGATTTAGCTTTATTTTTAGAAGTGCCCCTATACCTTCCTTTAACAAAACACAGAATAAAAGCAAACCAGAATGGCCTTTCCAGATTGCTGCCTTATATGAAAACTCACAGGCACCTAAAATTCCTGATTCATTTCTAAGGTAAAAATGAAAATTATTTTCAGTATTTCTATCTTCCCCCTACCTCCTCCACACACATATGTACTATTTTCCCCCTGGGAAATAGTAAAAAAACCCTATTAGTTATTACTCTAAGTAGTAGTCAAACTCCTGTCAAAAGGCAATTTTGATAGATTGGTATTTGAATAAAAATAAGACAGGCATTGTATTTATATGACAAGTATAGATGTGAGATTAAATGATATTATGAAACTTCAGGATAATTTTTTTACATTATCTCTGTTTGGATCGAGCACATTAAGCTGAGACAAGCCAAAGTTAGCTCCAATTCACATAACTTAGCAACAACCTGACCCACTTGAAATTTCTGTTCTAAGACTTGGCTGACTTAGCCAGAGCTAAGGCACACATCTTAATATAATGGGCCAGAACATCAATCAAGGTTTATTTTTACTCCCTTACTGCTATTCTGAGTTCTTTTAGAAACTTATTTCGATTTAGTTATTCAAATACATGTTTTCATTGAATTCTGCTACTTTTACTCATCTTCTACAAAAACAATGGGAAAAGGATAAGCATGGGAAACTCTGGCATTTAGAAAAAGGGCTATAATTTTGGGACTAATATTTGTCTTTATTCTATTTACAACAAATGGCATCTCCATGCCAGCCCAAGATTTCTTTATGCACATACTTCTGGACTTTTCAATTACAGGCTTTCAGCAGAGCTCAAATAAATGAAATAACAAGTGAAAGAGCAAGCAGAGAATTGGAACCAGGTGGGTTTGAATGTGAGCCTGACACCTCCAGCTGGGTGCCTTAATCACCTCTGCTGCCCTGGGCATTTACTGAGCCCCATGTTTGAACCCTTCAGCTTTCCATCAAAAAATTCAACAGACAAAAAGCATTCCAGCCACATGTAGATGGGTAAGAAACTTGTCTGAGGTATCAGAGTGAACATTTAACTCCAGTGAATACTTCACTACATTTATGAAGTCAAATCATGTCCAGGAAGGGATGTTTAGGGATGTTTCCAAGAAGGCATTTCAGTTTACCCTACACAAGGAATCCTCAGCTGCTGGTTGCCTGTTGGTCTCAACAATCAGAGCCCCACACAGTAAGTCAGGCTGGAAGGGGCCACAGGAGCTTACAAACAGAAACTCCTGATTAAAGCACAGTCATCTCTGAGACCACACCATTGGCTTGGATGTAGATGCTCTTTGGAAACCTCCAAGAGGGGAGGTCCTCTCCAACCAACCTGTTCTAAGCTTAAATACGCCCAGGAAAAAAACTTTTCCAGTTTGAACCTACCTTGTTTTAACTTGCATTTCTCATCCTCTTGGCGCAATACCTCTTTGGAGAGACAGGCTCTGCCTTCTCCAGCTCCTCACAGGTACTCAGAGGCTGCTCTTTGCTTCCCCCACACTCTGCTCTCCAAGCTGAACAAGCCCTGCTCCTTTGGGGTCTCCTCCCAGGCTATACTGCATTCCTGACCATCCTGAAGGACCCTCTGCACCAGCTGTTAGCTGTTTTTTAATTCAGAGGGGCTAAAAACCAGAGGCACAGTTGGTTCTGAGTAAGGAGATAATCATCCCCAATATCCTTTAAAGCAAAGCACCTGGGCTGCCAGGTTTGCTCCCCCCCACCTTTAATTGCTTTAATTGCTCCACCTGTTGCTCCCTGGGGGCACTAAGGATGGTGCCAGGGCAATCACTCAAAGAGGGGGAACATGGCCCAGGCTGCTTTGCCAGCAGAATGGCTGACCTGGAGGAAAGAGTTTAAACTAGGAAAGGGAAGGAGGAGAGGTACCAGCAGCCCTGTGGAAGGGCCTGATGAGCAAAGGGAACACAAAATCCACTGAACAAGGCTTACATGGAGTCTCCTCAAGCATGCCCATGTGAAAGCAAGGGAGTGCCTACAAAGCAAAATTATGGCCAGTGTAGTAAGGCACAAGGAATCCAGGAGGTTCCTGGATGTGGAGAGCATTGATGAACAAATTCCTGCTGATGCAGCCTGGGTGAGGGGTAGAGAGCACTCTGAGCAAGGGTGTTGGTGACACTGAGCTGGGAGCAGTGGCTGAAATGCCAGAAGGTCATGCTGGCACCCAGAGATTCCAGAATTCCACTGATTTCCTTACTGTGAGGGTGACTGACCACAGGAGCACTGTGCCCAGACTATAAAGAGCAGCCCACTCCATGATACCTCTGCTGAACAGGAGAGGTGCAGACGTTCAACACCAATCCTAAATTTTGGTCCAGAAATACTCTACTTTTTCCTAACTTTCAAAAAAAAATGCCACATATAAAATGCAGCCATACAATTATGTTATAGGTGTATTGTGCTGTAACTCAGATATTTGTTTCTAAGTATTTTTTGTTGAATGCAAAACTTAAATCAGGACAATGCAGAAAAGATTGTTGGGAATTTCCATAATTTTTTTTTTGCTATACCTTTCCTTCATTTATTTGTCTGTATTCTTTGCATAACCTAGTGTGGAGTGAGATTATCAGACCAAGACAGGCTAAAGTGGTGCCCACAATATTATGAATTGTATTCCTATCACCTCCTGATTGTGTTGAGTCCTGACTTCATCTCACTGATGTGTATTACACCAAATTTGGTTCTGGAAATCTGAAGAATCATTTCACACTTCTGCTTTCAAGAATAACAGTTTCAAACACAATGCAAGTCACACAGATACAGAGGCCCAAAAAGAAGTTATTTATGCTTTTCCTAGTGGCTTTAGATACATATATATATATAAGAATCTTGTTTGTAATCTACTTCTCTCATATGGTGCATGACAATTGTAGCATTGTTTGGGGAGAAAAGCCCAAAAAAGCTGTACAGCAAGAAAAGGAGGGAAAAGAAAAGTCCTTTCAAGCCACTGCAACTTGGGAGAAAAGTTGAGTCTCCTTTCTCTATGGGAATCATACTTATTGACTTCAGAAAAAAACTTGACCTGATAAGAACCTGAACATTCCTAACTCCCAGTCATGCAAACAAATCATGGCTCTAACCTGGCATAAAGCTGAAAGCTTCATTCTGTGTCAGTTCTTTTGAGTTATTTATAGCTAAAAGAAACAGGCTCAACTGGAAGCTATATTTAGGAAGAGCTGGAAATTTTTATAAATAGGACCCAGACATGAATTTGCGGTGCCATTAAGCTGCTAGTTCAAAGTGTCTGTGTGACATAGTGACAACTTTTTTTCTGGTTGGATATTTATCTTTTGCCTTCTTCCCCCCTCATACATTTTTTTTTTATTTTATTTTTTTTTTTTAACATACATCTTTCTCTATTTCTTCCTTGCTAGCACTGATAGCTGCAGCTAGTTCATAAATTCCACTGCTGCCTGCTGCCATGGGACGTGGTCATGCAGAAAATATTTCATAGGGGAAAGTGTTAGCTAGCTAGAGGCAGTATTGTCGATCATTACTGGGAGCTGCAGCTACTGGGATGTGACTGTGTATTCATTTCATGCATTATAACACCTAATGTACATGACAAAATGTTGAATATTAAGTTAATTCACAAACTAGAGTAGCTGGTGTTGCTGGAGCTGTGCAGAAAATACATGTTATTATTCCTTTTCCAGTGCTTTCTAGCAACTGGATAATGGTTTGGTTTCGAGATTGCTTAATTTCACCATTTATTTTACCTTGATTTAGTTCATTAAAGTTTGAGCAATGCTTTGATGTCCTTTGCTGGATGCTGCCATGCAATTTTACTGTTGTCTCTTTATGCTCCTGCCCCTGCAGAAGTCCATGATGACAAAATCTGCCCTTAACTGTCTCGTACAGAGCAAAATTTTCAATATATTAGGAGTTAATTTAATTGACACTATTCAGAGACAAGTAACAAAGATAAAAATAATGTCTACAAATCATTATTGTTGTGATTATTAATATCAAGAACCAAAAAGGTTAAAAGCTAAGAAATACATGAGGCAGATCATGCATTTGTACAGAAAATTCCTATTCTAGGAATTTGAACATACCCACAAACCCAGCCAGGTTAATAACCTAATTCAAAGGGGAAAATGCAGTGTGGAGCATACAGAGGAGTTACCTACCTCACAAGAATTCCTTTTTTCAAAGTTCCTCATTCCAAATCAGGAACAAACAGGTTACCCTGGCCTTACACAACCCTGCAATAAAACTGAGCAGGAGGAATCTACTACCAGAAGAAAGAATTTAAGTTCTTTTCTCCTGCCATGGTTTCCACAAGAGCACAGATGTTTCTCTTGAGTGGTGAAGAAATACAACAAATAACCCACACAAGCATTCTCAGATCAAGGTGCCATCACACTGCATCCCCAGAACAGAACCTTCATGCAGAAGATGCTGAGAGAGAAGGAAACCAGGTTTCCATGAACCAATTCACCAGCTCCTGTGCAGCCACAGGAACACCTAGATTATTCCTTCTTCATTCCATACCAATGCCTGTAGTACTGAGAAACAAAGATAAAAACAAACAAAAATACTCTGAAGAAAGAAGCCATTTTTTTGGAGCTCCCTATTTTGAGTAAGGCAGCTGTTTATCTTATGTGATGTCCATTAGGGATGTGATGAGTGAAATTATACACAAAGTTTGCTATTTGCCCCATTTAGATCCACCTTCTGTTCCCATTCAAGTAATCCACTTACTGCTGTGAGTCACAAAAGCAACTTCCTACTACCACCTAATAGTCCCACAGTTCTCCCCAGAGGAAACCAATATACTGAAAAAAACCCCTGATACTCAAACTGGGCATTGTGGAACAATTTATCCACCAGGAAAGAAATGCCTCATGGGGGAAACAGGGGGGAGTACATCACAAAACATAACCTGACAAAACAAAGTTATCATCTTTCAAATGTATCCCTTTGACTTCTCACACATCCTAAGGGCCATCGATGTTAAAAAAAGCAGGTAATCTTAAATACATGACAGTTCTTCCAGTATCACATGACAATAATAACAAACAGCCAAAGCCTTGATACAGATCATTATGCAAAGTTTAAAAGGAAGAGAGCTTGGGCAATCTCACCCTCCTGAGAATATGACTGTGTGACATGAACACAGCTAAGGACTACAGCTGTGAGAACACTCATGGGAGTGAACCTCCATGATCTTGGAATGGTGTTCATTTTAACATGGAAAATATATTACGGTTTTCAGGGTAGGTCTTGATTTCAAAAGCACAAAAGTTAAATTGTTGTGACAGCCTGCATGTTGTTGTTGTTTACAATCAATGTTACTTTGAAAAGAGCCCTGGGATGAGGTGGAAATGCCCTGCAGAACAGGAAAGAGTGGCCCTTCCTTTGGGAAGTACCAGGAGTGCTCACTGGGAGGTTCAGCCTGGCCAGCACAAGGAGACAGAGGGGAACTGGCTGCTCAGAGTCAGGAAAAGCACAGGCATGAGCAGGGGGAGCCAGAAGGGGCTCTGAGAACAGAGAACCTTGCAGGGGCTAAAGGGAACTTGGCAGAGCCTGCTACAACTTGCAAAACCACCAGCTGAAATCAGATCTAGGTAAACCAGATTTAGGTAAGAACCTGCCTCCACAGACACAGCAGGCAGAATAACAGGTCCAGAGAAAATCCTTTTATTTATTACTTATTTGCTCTGAGTAACTTCTGTGCAAAATCCTAAGTATTCTGGTTTTAATTCTAACACAACCTGTCATTTAAAATATGCAAAAAGCCTTCTAGCTTTCTTTGGGGAGGGCTCTCTAAAGAGGAGGCCTATTTAAATCCACTTAAAAGATCCAGCTGACTCAGGGTCTCATTATATAAGTGTGTGATCATATTACTGACAACCAAAAAAGAGCAAAATAGAATGGGAAAACACTGGCTTGTCATCATTTGTTGGAACACTGAGGACTACACACAGTATCAGAACAGATTAATTAACACATTAATTCCCAAGTACACAGGACAGTTTTCAGTCTAATGCATAGATTGTATCTTCAAACACTAAACACTGTTTAGATTTTGGCAAATGGAGCAAAAGGAGAATCTTGCTTTGCTCTTTCCTACAAAACCAAGCAAAATCCCTCACAAGAGTGACCTGCACACCAGAAGCCTGAAACTGCATCACCCTGCTGGAGAAACTCCTCTGGCTACTGAACAACGAAATTTCGCCCCTCCCCAGGGTAGAAAACATACAGCAAAATCTGCTGCCAATGTAGCATAAACCATATTGAAATGCCATTGAAAAGGTCTTGACTTTTGTATATGCACCATTGCTACCAGGCCTTGGAAAAGGCAAAATGGTTCTTGCAGCACAGCACCAACATTTTTGAAAGAGTTCATCTTTCTGACTTCTTGCTAGTTTTGTATGCCAGTCTAGGACAGGATTTTCCAACTTTACATATATATTTCTCTCTGAGAGTTGTCACCACCAAATTAAAAGTTTCAACATAATCCACATTATTATTATCACACAATATGTTACATTTCAGTTAAATACCAGGCTGACTTTTCCCTTTGGGCAAATACTTCATTCCCTACTGATTTAGGATGTGTTCTGAAAGAAGTACTTCCCCTTGCTGAACCCAGGGGAGGCCTTTGGGCTGCCCAGACCTTACCTGTGCAGGTGTGACAGCCCAGCCCAGCTGCACAGGTGCCACCAAGAGGCTTCTCCAAGGACACAAGTGCCACACTTGTGAAAGGAAAGGCTCAGTGCCATCAGCTGCTGCCTCCCTGACCAACAGCTCCCACCTGGCTCCTGCCCTTCCCTGCCTGCCCCATTTGGCTCTGGAACACCCTGCAGCTGGAACAAAAAAACATCTGCAGCCAGACAAAATTCATCCTGAGTGTCCACCTTCAAGTCTCTGAAAAGCCCCTTAATGTTCTCCTGAGCAGTTTAGTGAAAGTTTTTGTTTGTTTTTTTTTCTGGTTTCAGAGAATACAGAGAAGAAATATATGCCCTCTTACTCACAAAATAACTTTTAAGGCCAAAAATAAGAGTTGGAAATGTAAGTCCTAGAACTCTTTTTGAGCTGAAACACGTAGCAGAAGTTCTCATCACTGCACTCCCAACTGTCCTACACCTCACATCATGACTGGCATAAAGGATGTTTGCTATATAAATGATCATTGGAAATTAAGAACCTTAATGGGGTAGCAGATTTTAACTGTTCCACTAAGCTGAATTTTGTACTTTCTGTGGAACAGTAGATGTCTTCTACTGAGAAATCCCAGAGCCAGAATAATTCTTTTCCATCACTTTTCAAGAGAGTGGAGCACGAACTCCCACACCTCACACTTCCCTGGGGACAGGAATTGTTTTCTTCCCCTTAATAGACTGAAAAATATAGAATATGAAATGTGTCTCCAAAAATTTACTTTCTAATGTTATTTTGCCCATTTGCAAATTCAAGCAACACTGAAGTTGAAATAAGAAAATATTACCAAGTTTAAAAAAAACACTTGGTATATATAATGTTTGGTACCTCCTATTAAACAAATGGGACTTTTTCAACCAATATTCTTATTTATTTATATATGTATAGGCATATGGAGACATGGAGTAACTTTTTTTAAAATCTAGGTTAGGACAACAAGAACCTGAAGTTTTCATGTTGGAATTAAACCACTCGGAGTAAATCCTTTGAACACAATAGTATAGCTACAGGAAGTCCCCTGAAACAATAATTTGTAGTTATTTTTCTCTGCACTTCATAAATAATGAATAGCTAAAAAGAAAAACAAGCCATGCTATCACATTTTTTTTTCATGCAGTGGTTATGCAAGCAGGCTACAAGATGCTTTTGAGGAAAAAATGTATTATTTTGACACCTTGCAATCATTCTCCATCACAGCTGGATTTTTAAGCCTTGTGGGGAAAAAAACCCAAAACATAACATGTTTTGCAAGTAAGTAAAACAGTTTATGAAACTGTTTGGAGTACAAAACCATTATTCTTTTAATCTAACATCATAAAAATGTTTCTTCTCACAAGTAATGAGCTATTTATTTTTTCTTTTTATTGTAAATTTCTACTCAGAACACTCATCCACAACTTGGCAAAGTAATTTAGTATGTTGCTATAAATAATGATGAGTGACTTAATTTTTTTAAAATACTGTAAAAGAGAAACTGTCTCACCCACACTAAATTCCCAAATGTGAAAACCAATTTGCCTGAAAATCTGTACTTTTCTCCTTTTTAAAATGGAAAAACCTGGGGAAACAAGGTCATTAGAAAGTGAATATAAAACTATTAGATATATGTACCTTACACTCCATGTGTTCCAAGCAGGTAATTGAGATAATCTTTCAATAATTACAATGCACTGCTACCAAAGGAGTTTCTAATAACTACATCCCATTAGCTATTTTGAAGAATATACCATGCTGAAGTGTAAAATGTAATGGCACAACAGACAAGACAAAAATCCCCAAAGGTGAATATAGGAAAGAAGGATATTAGGCATGCCATTATCCTTGGTGGGAACCAGCCACCAAGCTAAGCTTCACCCTATTGCTTCTTGTGAAAACTCTATTAGTGAGTATGGCTCCAATTTCATTTCCAGAGCCAGGGCAAGACAAACAAAATGATACCACAGTTGAGCAGCATTTTCTCCATTTCTGGAGTTTTCCTTGGGCAACTCCTACCAAAAGATCACAGCTTAAATGATAAAATCTGATGAGATCAGTCTGCCAAGTAACGATGGAGAAAGGAACAATCTTGGAAAGCTGGAACTCAAACCTCTTTTTAATATTTTTCCCCCCAGTACTTGGCAAGGATGTGCTGCTGAGACAAACTCTCCATGTGTGTCACCTTCCACCCCAGTGCTGTCCCTCTCAGCTGCAGAACCCCCTCGTGACACCAAACCCTGCTGCTGCCACAGTGCTGGATCCACCCAAGGGATCCACAGAACATCCCAAAAGCATGGCTCTGTCTCGGGAATTTCTGCCATATCTAGCACTTGGAGCTAATGCCAAATCTTAAATTTCCCCTCAGGAATGAGACTCAGGCCCACAAGCTCTCGGATGCCATTGCAAAGCCAGGCTGTCACCAGACCCTCCCCCCAACAATTAGCCTCAAATTATGCACTGGAGTTCTTAAAGAAATTCATTTTTCTTATGTCCATTATTTGCCATCATCCCTTGCCTTGGAGGCATTGGGAAAACAGTTGAAATTCTTCTGTGTGTGTTAACCTTAGGGTTAGTGAGGTATATGTGTGGTTACATAATTTCATGATAGAACATCAATACTTCTGTTTTCCAAAGTAACTGAAAAAAAATGCCACCATTCTCCAGATACACAAGGAATTAACACATTTGCAATGTGCTATGTTGAAATTTAATCTAAATAAAAAAAAATAGAATGAACAAACAATGGAGAGAGATTTGCCTGGTATTTATTTCATGGGTGGTTTTAAATAACTGAAGACTAGCTATTGCTTTTTATGCATTTATTTAAAAATGATGAATGAAGGAAGATTTACTGCACCTGAAACATACAAATGGCACAGCATGTTCAAAGAATAAATTGCTTCAAGTTTTCTCAGCAATGAAGCAGCCAGATAAGTTATTTTTTATGCATCCAGTTGGCAGAACGAGTTGAAACATTATTTTGCACACTGCGAGTGCATCTTACTGTCCTTTTTAGTAGTGGGATAATTGTTAATTGTGAGAGTGGGAAATGCCTTAGCAGGTGTATAAAAAAGCAGAGCAGAAGGGAGAAATAATGAAGGAGAGCATCGTGCCCTGGGGAGGAGAAGGAGAAAACCTGCTAACACTGAGAACTTATAAGACACTAAACCACAAAACAGTAACAGTGATCCTCAGGAAGTGGGGTAGGTATTGACTGACCCTCGACCAGACTTGATTCTGGTTGGCTTTTAATGCAAGCATTAAAATGATGTGCAGACATAATTTCAAACTGTATTTCGATTTTTCTCCTTTCTTTTTTCAATGTTATGTAATTTTAAAAAGTGTTTTCGGTGTTTACAAACCTACTTAGAAAAAGGTAGATAACTGGGAAATTTGAACAAACACTGGCAAAAATAATAATCAAAGAAATTAGACCAATAGCTTTGAAAGCCCAGTTTGTTACCATTTCCCTCATGTAAATGATAAAAACATTTTAAAACACATTTTTGGACATGGTACATCTGAGTCAGGTGTGGTATGCAGTGCACAGCAGAACTTAGCCGGGTGGCAGATACTGAGAACACTGAGAACAAACCAGAGGAGCTGGCTCCTGTGCTATTTCCTTCCATGTGATACATTTTTTTAATTTCACATTCTCTCACCAAGATTTATCCTCCTGCTCAGCCTTTGCTCTCCCAGCCTGCAGCACTTCTTTCCTGTACTCAATTTACTGATTCTCACTTGCATGAATGCAGCATCATTAACTCCACCTGACACACCTCGAACTTATAACAACACTTAAATAACTTTGGAATCAATCCCATTATCTCCATCATTCACAAATGGAGAGGAAGGTGAAGCCTACTCTAATGAACCTCAGTGTTAAATGGACGTGTGTGATTAAAGCATAATTTAATTGTTAAAACAGAAAAGCATCCAGCTTTAGATTTAGTGCTTCTATTCCTTCAGCTGGCCACTTCCTACAGCAGACAGCAGCAGAATCTGATCCTGCAGACTGCCACTGTCTGCATCACCATCCACACACCTTAAAAACCCAGCAAGCACTCAGAGAGCGTTCTGTTAACCCTGCAAACCCACTGCACCCTTCTCCATTGTGCAGCTGTAACATTACAAACCCCCAGAGCAAGCTGAAGTCACTCTGCAGCCCAGAGATGCATTATCAGTCACACCATGGCTGGGGGTGGAGGGCACCTCTGCAGCTCCAGCCCCAGAGCTGCTGACCAGGACAGCATCCAGATGGAAACAAATTATTTATCAAATGCGAGAGCTGGCTGCACCAGAACGGGGAGAATTCTTGCAAAAAACTGAGATTCAATTTTACCACTTCACAAACACCATCCAGTTGCACTTCATGAAGATAATTATACTGTCCCTGGAGAGAACAGTTCAAGGTTGACACTGATGTATGAAGTGACTCTGGAGAGTGTTGGAAGCTGCAGAGTGCGAAGGCTCCTGCTGTCTTTTAGTTACACAAATCTCATCACTGGGATGGAAGGCTTCTCTGTTTTCACCATGATTAATAAAGACAAACTTGTTCCCTTGCATCCTTTACTGAGTATACATCAAAGGCCTGGTATGAAAGGGCACTGATTTATAGCTAAAAGGTGCACACACACAAAAAAGTCTCTTGGTATATTCAAGTAGAGGATCAGAATAGTGAGCAGAATTCCTCACATTTCAGTGAGTAAAAAGAAAAATTATATATTGGATTTTTTAATCTTTCCCAGATTATAGAGGACTGTTTCTACTGAACAGTTTCTACAGAATTCAGTCTTCAAGTTCAAACACCTCATGTTCTTCTTACAGTCAATGAAGTGCTACCAACAAAACTGTGTTGAACTTAATTTTGCTTTTATACTGCAGTTCAGATACACTGTGATTTGGCTCAGGTTCTTTCAGATTTCTCTAATCTAATGAAAAGCCAATCTCTGAACTGACTCAAACATGGCAAAGTGGTGGCTGTGCTCTGTTCCAATGGCATTGAAGGTTACAGTCACTTAAATCTTTGGATCAAAGAGCCTAGAAAAAGAAAAAGTTCTCTTGAATCAGTAATGAATTTTTAAGACAAGGCAGTTACTTTTCCTGCAGAGAGACTGTGATACTTTTGCTATGCATATTCATCTATAAAGAGCAATTGCTTAGTGTCAAAAGACAAACAGCTGAATAGACAGAATGCTGATGCATTGAAATTCCTATGTTAAAATTTAACTTTTGGTTTTTATAGTAATTCTATAATTCTACTCTTCCAGTAAGGCTTCTGAAAACTCCATTATGCATTGGCAAGAAACAAGTGAAAGAAAAGCTTTTTTTTTCATATATTGTTGCCCATTTCCTTGTTCACAGACTCTCAATTCAGACACTGCAGCTCACTTGAAACCATGAAGACAAACAAAAACCTTAATTCCTTCAAAGGATGGAAGCAGAACTGTCCTCAGTCATTCTGACAGTAAGTGACACTGATATATAATCAATTCCTCACTGGGGTTTGGGCAGACAGGTGAACATTGCACAGAAAAGGCCCCGTAGGCCACTGTCAGATAGGACAAAGCCTGACAAACCCAAACCTGGGCTTTCTTTTGGCAGACAGAATGCCCAGTCTTTTGTTCAATCCTCTTGGTAGTATAAACCAGCATTCACGTGCACATATACAAAACCAGGACCCCATTCTTCCTGCCTAGGCCCAATTTGGGAGGTATTTCAGTCCTAAGGAAAAATAAGAGGAACTAAAGAAGTTATTGCCATGAGTATTGGGCATAAATTGTGTGGTTTACCACATCCATGCACGAGCATCTAATGAATTTACACAATGTCCTAGCAGCTCACATCTGAGTCCCCAGTTAGTTCCCATGTGAGCACACAATTAGCTCTTGCATAAGTGCTCTAATTAGTTCCTGCACAGGCACCATCAGTCAGCAAACACCAGGAAGGGTTCAGGTGGACTGTCACAGGTGTGTCCCCTCAGCTCTCACAGCAGGGACAGAGAGGAACCATGAGCCAGAACCTCTGCCTGCCTGAGCTGCCCATGGAGCCTCGGCTCAGGGGTGTCCAGAAAGAGAATCACCTCTCAGGGAATGAGGATGACAGCCTGGGAGACACTTGAGAAGCAGGAGAAACTGCTGGAAACATTCAAGTGGAGCTGCAGAAGGGAGATCCTTTGCTGAGCTTTCTCAGTTTTGAAAACTAATCACTCCAAATAAGGGGGAACAGCAGTGGACTCTGGGTCTCCTCCTTGGCCATGTCCTGAACCTGCAGTAGCCTGTTTCACCAACTCGTTCTCTCTCATACTGGCACATCTCTCTGATGAAAACTAAAAATAAATGTTTCAGTCTTGCTTGAGGTATCTCCTACTACCAGCCAGGTGGACTGTGAGGTAGGATTGCTATACAGCAGTGGTCAGACACTCCAGCTTGCAGCATGGCAGTAAACTTTATGCTTTTTGGAAGACAAATACTGCAGATGCAACACTACAGGTTAATATGCTTGATAGGACACAAAATGCTCTAGGAGAAAACAGTTTGCTAGCACAAATTTAAAATTTTCAAATGCATTCCTTCCCTCTACACCAGCATCATGTAAAAATGTAACTACAAATTTTAGCTGTGTTAGAGAAAAAACTCTGAATCTTAGTCACGCAGCAAGTGTACACACACACACATAAATATGTACACACACTTAAATGCTTCCAGTCTTTTTTCACAAAGCACAACATAATATATACATTAGTCAGCCAGCACAGGGTAACTTCTACAAAACTGTAATTCACAGCAATTTAAGAAAGTTTTGGTGTTTCCCTTATAAAGCTGCACAAACAGGACCTGCAGAGCACCAACAACTGAGTGTTTCAGAAATGCAATTATGCCCCATGCAGGGACTGCAAACATGCTGCAGCCTCCCATTTCAGTCCAGGGACTCTGCAATGTGCTACCAAATACTTAACCACTGGTTGCCCATGTGCTCTTATTGGGAGATCTCTCTAGTGTGCTAATTAGTTCAGAATGTAGCTGCCAAAATAAAATGACATAAAAGATGACTAATGCATCATAAATATCCCACCTGAGGAAAATAAGAAAACATCTGTTAAAGACCTTTAAACATTCATTTAATTATTTGTGGGGGGTGGAGGGGGGAGGAGGAACTTTTAATGGATAAAAAGGAAAAAGCAAAAAGGCAAAAAAGCAGGGAATAAATGTCTGTTTCTTCCTCTTTTCTACAGCTGGGTTAATTCATCGTGATAGATGGCTTCTTTTTTCCTATGTAGCAGGTCCAAATATGGGCTTACTTGCACACAGTACTAGAAATTGGGCCTGAGTTTTGGTGAAAAAATGGAAAAAGGATACTATTTTTCCCTGATCTTCATCACCCATGGCCATCAGAGAGAGTGGAGAAAGGTTTCTCACCTCAGCACATCAGGGCAAAAACGAATCCCAAAAGCTGTCTGTGCTGGCTGCCATGCCAAGAGTACAGGTGTGCATCAGTGCTTACTCATGCACCCTGAGAATGGATCCTCCATCCCAAACTGCTGCTCTCTGGAACAGCTTACCCACAGCTGGGGCTGGGGAGCTTCCGTGTTAACAATTAGCAAAATAAACCCGGCACAATTAGCAGGCTCAGGGTCACAACTGGCAAAGCATGGGAGGACCCAGCCAGATGCTGACATACAATGGGCTCCCGAGGAACTCTAACATTTCTAATTTTCTAAAAGCAGATTGCCTTAAAGTATCTGATAAGCACTTCTGATCTCAAGGGTTCTGCAGCGTTTCTTGTTTGTTAGGGAAGAGCTGCAGCACTGTGTTTTCAAGGTGGCTGAAATGCTCCCTACGAGCAGCAGTCCCAACATAGGGAAGAACATTCCCTCGTTCATGCAAAATAATAAAATATTGCAATACAAGTCTTCCTAGATACATGCTAAGCTGAATTAATGACAAATGTTTTTCGTGTGTCATGTTCAGTCTCTTAAACATGGTCTCTTTTCTCTCTCTGAAATACCCTCCTCTCATTCAAACACTGATTTGAACCATTTCTACAGAAAAAAAAAAACCCCAATGTTAAAAATTCTGTGGCAGTTTTGTTACTCAGACATCCTTAAAAGAGTATTTGTTTCAGGCAAAATAGTCCTGACTTGAGGAGTTTTCCTTAATTTATTCTCATTTAACACAAAGTTTAAAAAAAGAAGACATACTACAGTTCTACTATACACTAATTGAAAATTAAGAATCATCAGGGTCCTACAAGAAGTAATGTGTATTTGAGTGCTCTTTCAGAGCTTCTAAGGATAAAAGCAGGCAACATTATACAAGCTTGTATTGTGCACACCCTGCATAGAACTAGTCTGATTGTGTTTGATTTTTACTTTGGCCAGGCTTACAGTTTGTTTTTAAACACTGTTACCTTTTAATTATTTTGTTATCAATGCTGGCATGCAGCCCAGATGATGGGCACTGTTGATATTTTCCCATTTTCTCCATTTACTTTAGGCTGTTGACTAACAGATTATGAAAACATTTCTCTATCAGCCAAAATTCATTACTGCTGTTTAAAAATAGTTCGATGCACTCAAGGCATAGTGATGCACACACACACCTACCAACCTGATGGCATATTTTTAAACTTATTAATGGAAACATGACAATTAGCAGAATAACTGTGAAGTTATTAAGGACCAACGGATCCATTTACTGGGAGGAAATGGGAAAATAATTCCAGTTCTTCTGATAATGCTTTTAAAATTATCATACTCGCATAGGAAGGGATTCATTTACAGCAACAGTTTGGAAGCAATGGGATTTCTGACAAATGCAGTGCTCTGCTGGGTTTTGATTACTAATGGTTACAACTGCTTGCAAGGAAGTGCATGCCACCTTCTAAGAGATAAGGGAGAGAAATATCATGAGGGGGAAAAGCAAGGGTTAGGAATGCTCTTCCCTCTGAAAGCAAAGCTAGTGCTAGGAACAGCTAATTACAAAATTGTCATGCCACATCCCGAGCTCCTGGGCTGGCAAAGCCACACAGAACAGTCCTGGGAGAAATAAAGGGAAGAATTTCTAACAAAGATATGCCTGCAGTGAACAAGTCCAAGAGGAATTGTAAACCCACAAAGAGAGATGCTGAACAAAAGGTGCTGCTGCTTTGTGCTGGGGACTGGAGGCAGGTTCTGCCAAAGGTGCCAGGAGATTTCTCCTCATCTGAGTAGAGCTGTGCTAATTACCAGAGGCAGCAGCACGGGACAGGGGCCACGGGGGCTCCAGGCAGCCCAGGACCCCACAGCATCCCTGCTCCACTGGCAGGGACTCTGACAAACCTGCCCATGGTGCAGAGTCCCACTGAGAAAGGACAAATGGCTTCTACTTAGGAAGAAAGGGGATAAGTGAGACTTTTTTTATTGCATTAATCTGTCTAAGGAAAAAAAAAATAGCTCTTTTGAGTTACTGGGAGTCTTTAAGGCTTAGGACAGTCAGGAGGGACCAACCATCCTTCACTGTGCAACCCCAAACCATTGCAGCTTTCAGACTCATCAGCAGCAGAATACCTTTGAAATTCACATTTTTGGCACCTCACACTGCTGATGGCTTTGTCATCTGTCTCGATAGTTATTGTAACAAAGAACTCTGTGGGCTATAGAATACTTCCCCATAATGTTTTCTCATGTTTTGTTTATACTATATATTTTACCATTTGCAGCATTATTAGAGGCCTCAACAAACATTTGGTAGTGTCTGCAACATAATTGAATAGAGTTTTATTATCCCAGTGAGTAGGAATAAATATTTAATTCTTACATACCACATGACAGTGGGAATTGTTTCAGCCAATAAATCTTTTTGTTATTCTACTTTTGCATATGCACTTTCTGTTGAGACAGAAGTGCTTGCACAAAACCTTCCCAGATACTTCAAGGAAAATAAAATATTTGGCAAGCCATTTTTATTTAAAGCTTTGCCTCTTCTTCTCAAATATAAAAGCAACCAATTTTTTTTTTTCTGTGTGTGTTTTATCCTTTTTAAATGAATCCAAGAAAATAGAGACTTAAATCAACAAATGGAGAGGAGAAAAAGAACCAACAAAGTGGAATAAATACACATCAGCTTAACCCTGTGCTTCCCAAGACTCATATTCCTTTCCTTTCCCATGTAACACTGAGCAAAATCAAAAGTGGCACCAAAAGGACAAACACCTTCCCCCGAGCCCAGGTTTTTTACAAAAGCTTCAAAAACACAAAATAATAATAAACCTCAAACCAGCCAGAGTTTCAGAACATTACCAGGGATTTGAACATGCTGAACACAGTGTTATTTGTTGGTGTTTTCAATGGATAATTTGGCAGAAATGGGGGTTTCTATGCAAAGAAACAAACTACCACGAGGGATCCTGGGACTGTTTGTATGTGCAGGAAAGCAGCATTCTGTCTCTAGTGGGAGCTTACCTTCATAAAGAAAGTAGAGACTTGAGAGTAGATGAGTTGGGGATTTTGATTTTTAAGAAATTTAAAAATTCTGTACATAAAGAAGAGCAGAGATTTTCTCTCAATATTTAAAAGTAAAACAACACAGTCTCATAAATGTTATAGAATTCCTAATTTTAGTTTTAAAAAAACAGAAACTGTAGAAAGTTGTACGAAGTTTTATTAATTTGAGTCTGTATAAACTGAAGAAATTCACCAGGTCTTTTCATATGCTAACAAGCAGATTTCCTCTGCCAGATGGGAGTATCCAGAGAGACCAAGTCCCTACTGTTATTGTTTATACAACAAATTATTGTTCTGTTGTCCCAGGGAACATGAGAGTGGGAGTTCAAGGTAAAGCTTAATCTAGATGGAACTTCTCACTAAATTAACAGCTCTAATTTGTTTATGTTCAAACCCAACACGGAATCAGAATAAGTGCTCTTATAATTCAACTCAGAATTTCATAGCAGTACTTACAGAGTGATTTTTTTGACCAGCAGAAAAGATGAGATGCTTTGCCTGTCTTTGGGCTTTAGGGGTTTTACATTTTGTTTGTTTTATTGTTGCTTTTTTGGGGTTTTTTTCCCCAATCCAGTGAGCAAATGGAATGGACTTACTAGTCTTTTCTCAGAAGAAAGGTAAAAGTATGATGGCCTGCAGATAGACAAAACAAAATGGGGCAGGGTCCTAAAAATCACCAATCAAATTGAAGTGACTATATTGTATAATTCTCATTAAAAACTAAGAATATAATGAAAGTGCATCACCGAGACTTAAATATCTGACTGAGGTTTGTAGAGAAAACAGAGTTTTACTTCTTTTCCAATGGATTACAAGAAAAACAGCATTCATTACAGGAGAAAAGCAGTGAAATACAGAGATTCTGATGGGAAAAATAGCAGCCCTGCCTTCCCTATCAGTTGCCTGATGCTGGGAGGTTCCCTTCACATCAGGGTGTATTTTTATACCCCAGCTTATTATTTTTGTGGAGGTGCAAAAAGAACACCTAAAGAACTTCAGTCTTAGGCAGTGCAGCTGGGATCCAATCCAAATCTAAAGAATAAAAATCCCTCAATGCAAAACAATCCTTTGGAAGTTTGACTTGGAAATAGTTTCCCTTACCTTGTGCTATCTGGTACCACTAGAGTTAACTTTACAGACTCATCTACGTGTGTAATGTTTTAAAATGTGTTATTTATTAGTAGTCTCAACAGGCTGTCCAAAAAGTGATGGAACAAGGACTGCAAAACACAGGACTTGAGCAGATTAACCTTCATGAGCTAAACAATATCTGAGAGACTTGTACTTTTATATAGGCCATATTAATTTGAGCAGAGAACTTCATTTCGCAATGCTGTCAACCCAACAGCACTTTTATGGGCAAGATTCACTCTATATTCACCCTGCAAAATACATCAAGGAGATGGACTGCTTTTGCTTTACTTTAGCAAGGGAAAAAAGGCTGAGCAATAACTGTGTTATAACGATTATTGATGTAAGTATAAGAGAGCACCATGAAGACAAAGGAATCACATCTCCATCCAGTTTGCTGTATGCTAAAACTGCAATCACTTGGTTGAATTAATTACAGAAACACCAATTTGTAACAGCAGGAACTTGGCCAGAGTTGTCTTTATAGTTTCATATAAACTAAAGGGTAACACTCAGTACTTTAGATGGCACTAGGAGCCACTTTGCAGAGTTACTCTCCTTGTACTATGCATTTCTCTTCTAAATAAATGGTCACTAGGTAACTGCTGGCTGCTTGCACATTACCTCTCACTGCTCCCAAGATAACAAGCTGTAATACTCATGGGGAAACCCAAGCTCATGGTTGATTCTAGGATATCTCTGTAAAACAGCAACAGGCCATAGCAGCATTTAAACTCTTGTCTTCTCCACTCCTGTCACCCCAGCACAATATCCATCTCAGTAGGCACTCCAAAAACTCATTAAATTCCTTCTACTCACTTCAATATTTACTGAAGTTTTGTTGGGTTTTGTTTCTCCTAAATGCTCAGCATCATTTCATGGAAAATGCAGACAGACTTTACTAACTTTCCCTTCCCCTTCTCCCACTGGACATTTTCACAGTACAGGAAGATACAGGCATCACTTTTCCTCTCTCTCTCTTTCCAAGGCTTGATGATATCTAGAAAATTCCTCACTCTAAATGGTGGCTTTGCTTCTCCATAAGTGTTCAATAACCTTTCTGACTCTTACAGACAGTTCTGCACTCCCGTCCTTAAGGCCAAAACCAAGTGAAACATCATTGTTCTGGCAGCATCTTTGCAGGTTTTCGGTCTGAGGTCACCAACAGTGGCTGAATCATGAGGGGAAAAAGAGCCTGCTGATCTCATACAGAACACATGCACTTACTCATAGTTCTCAGTTGTTCTGAGAAAACCTTTACTTAAAGTAACCTTTAAGCCAAATAACCTTAAAGTAAACTTTAAGTATTTTTCAACCCTAAAATTCACCTGAAGTGAATATTGAAATCTTCAAGCAATTTTGTTTTCAGCTGAAAACCCTTTGTTCTCTTTCTTCTGTTTCTTTGTACTTATTTACTTTCCCCCCCACCCACCTTGTCAGAATGATCAATCTCACTTGTTACAGCCACTCTACAGCATTTGGAATGGGCAGGGGTAACACATCTGTGAAAAACCTGCAAAGCTCAGCTCTGATCAGTGGAATCAGATATATGGAAATTGCTTGACACCCTTCCTCCACATGTGGGCTAAGGCAACTTTAAAACAAGCATTAAAATGTATGAATATGTAACTGGAACACATCTGAGAGCCTTCTGATGCTCCCTATCCCTCCTCACAGGGCTGACTGAACCACCTTTTACTTTGAGAAGCTCCTCCATGATCCTTCCAAGAAGATGAAAGGTGTTGGAGTCCAGTGAGTGAAAGAGTCCAAAGGCGAAGATTTAGGCACCAGTGTCATGTCTGACTTTTCCTCTCACCACATCTGCTCTGCCATTCAGAATGTCATGAATTTTATTCAAGTCACAACACAAGCTGCACCTTTATAGATGTGTGTCATCCCCAGGCAGTCACCATCGAGTGCCAATGCAGGACAAAGCAGCTGTGACAAAATGCTGCTTGTGAGCTAAACAGAGGGACCTGGGGGGGAAGGTGACACAGAGCTTCTTTCTCTTTTGTACTAGTGTCTGTTTCCTGCTATAATAATTAGGATAATGCAAATAAGTAATTTGCTTGTATCAAATAGTCATTTACCAGGAAAAAAAAAGGTACTTGTTTACTGTGAAAAGGAGAAATGAAGCACAAAATATATTCTATATACTTTACACTAGGGATAAGTGACAAAAATGGAAACTATATGGAGACAAAATTGTTTCATAAGAAATAGAAATTGAACTGAAATTTGAAAATAACCATTATTTGAAAACAGAAAAGGAAGCCTAATGAAATAACATTATACAACCTAATTTGATTCTTTCAAAACCACCAAAAAAGATAGATTGACTCCCATTTATAATTTGAATTTCCTGTAACCATGCCAGAAGATGTCAAAATCTATTATGGCTGATGTCTGCCTCTTATTGTACATTACATTCTAAGATTCAGCTTTATGCAGTTTTTTCAGGGTGCAACAGAATTTTAAAGATGCATCTCTGCATGTATGTACACAAATGACAAACTGATGTTAAAACTATTAGTGTCAAGGATGAGCCAGGTATCTGGACTACCAGGATCAGCAGAATTCCTGTTTCCTGCATGAGGAGAAGCAACAGGGAGAAAAGCAGAACCTCTGGCTCATTCATTTCTCAGCCTCTCTGTAGAGTCAATAGCACAGGTCTGATTTCATTGTATTGATCTGCAAACTTTCCACCTGGTCACAATCTAAACCTAACCAGTGAGACCCAAAGGGCCGAGATGTGCTCAGTTTAATCCACTTTAGTTCCTAAGGCAGCAACAGCCACGAGTGATGGATGAGCCCCTAACAAGTGTGGGAGTCTCCTCAGAACCACCTGCAAGGTGCATCATTTCCCCATCACTGCCCCAGCCTTACCTGTGGAGCCAAACTCCTCCTGTTGTGTATTCCAAATCTAGCAGAGGCTGTGATTCCTGCAAACAGAGACAGTTCTGCCCACTGGAACCAGTAAGTCACAGAAGCAACCCTCTCTGACAAGCAGCAAACCCAAACAGGCACTAAAATTTGCTTTTCCAGAAGTGCTCCACTCAGGTTACAGTTTCCCACCTCTCCCTGAAGCCTCTCAGTGTTGCACTTTAACCAGCAGCGTTATGGAGAAAATGAACCATTCTTCTGAACATACACAAAGCATATTTACTCAACAAGTAACATCCTCAACAAAGAAATAATCTATCGCTGATTTAAGAACTCTGCTTCAAAAACTGTTCTCTAGCTGCAAATTTCTTCCTTAGAAAAATTCATTACTCAAGAAATCAGTGATATTCTCAGTGATATTTTATCAAGTGATTGTAATCTTGGTAACATTATATAGCAGAGTATTTTGTGGTCTCAATTTACACACACCTTTTAGGAAGCATTAGAAAGGAAGATTATTATAATTTGAAAAAGGACTCTACATGACCTTAGACCTGAACATAGAACTATTATAAAAACCAAGATGCACTCAGGGAGTTCAATAAACCATTTGTATTCCTTCAGAACAAAGGACTATTTATTTTCATTTCAAGGATTTATGACAATTTAAAGCTAAATACAAAGCCATCAGTATTTATTTAAAAAAAAAAAGTAAAGAAAAGAAAAAAACAGCCCAACAAGCAAAATCATCAAGTGCCTCATAATGACTTCAAACAATGTTTCTTTTACCCCCATTTCTCAACAGCCAAATACAGAACAATGCAAGGTTTGGTGCACAAGGCCACTTCACAATATCAGCTAAAATCTGACAGTGTGAGATGCTACTGTGATTTATAAACTTATTACAGATTTATCAACTGTCCAAAAGCTCCGAGAATGGCAAACTCTGATGCAGTATATAAACCTTATGTATATGGTGGTTTAAATAAAGACATCCCAAATATTTCAGAAGCTCCTTCATTCAGCACTGCTTATATTTATATCCAGCTCTGTAGCTCAGGGTAAACTCTATCAGTTTAACAATAAAGTGCATTTAAAATCTGTTACCAAGGTAAATTAGGAAAAAGCATTCATTTCCAAGGCACAGCCTTCTAGCACAACTTTGCTGCAGTACAAAGTAGAATCCATGTGCAGAACCTTGTTTTTAACTAAATCACAATTTCTTAGGTCAGCAAGCACCATTAGATAATCCCCCATTTGATCTCTCCTATACCAAAGGCAGGCAGATATCCCTTTTTTTTTAATTATTCATTTACTTGACTGTCAAATCCTCTCCAGCCTGTTTTCACCTCCTGATTCTGCAGTGACTGGGCTGCAGCAGCAGCAGGATTTCTGGTTGTCACTGACTCCAGAGTTTGCCTGCTCAACTCCAGCACTGATGCAAAGCTACAGCTAATAAAAACACCCTGGGAGTCACTCTTCTCATAAATAAATTTCTACAGCACAGAACAAACTGCACAGCACAATTGCTCAAATTTATCTCTCAGAGGTTTCTTCATAAGGCAAAAGCCAAACTAAATTCAGATTTACTTCTAAAACATTGAAATCATTCAAAATTTGGCCTTGTCACCTCAGGTTTCATTCATAAGGACAAAAAAATAAATAATTTCCCTCAAAAAGTTACTGCCTTGCTCTCTCCATGATGCACACACTGTACATTTCCTGGGGAGAAGGGAAAATTTGAAAAAAATCAAAGCAGCACAGCAAGTTTGGAAGAAAGTCATCACTTGAAGAAATGACAGAATGCTATCAAGAAAGTACTACTGAACTATTCTAAGCATTAAAGGAACTTTCAGACTACCAAGGAGAAGTTTTCCTCCTGGAAAATGAACTTAGCAAGTGTGATGGGGGAAAAAAAGGAATATGAGCAAGAGTCAGAATTACTAAAGGACCAAATAAACAGAATTTATCTCTATGTTCTAATTTTCAAATAGGCCAGTTTATCCTTCCTTCCTCTGAAATTTCATAAAATATTGTTAATTCTTGTCTCAGGAACCTCTGTGTAAAACTTTCATGTAGGAATTAATCCTCTTATTTGCTGTGGCTTCCTCAGCTGCTCAGCGATGCACGAGAACCACTCCAGTCCTAGGCTTTAGTACTGACAAACAAACCTCCCACCCCATAAAGATTATTAAATCTTCAGTTTGCCCTCTGACACTGTGTTTTAGATAAAACTATTTTTTTTTTTAGAAATCAAGATTTATTTTTTTTTTAAACACTATTTGAAAACTAAAGATCTGGACTACATTTGAATTCCTGTCTTCCTTTTGTGAGCACTGCTTCTACAAAGAATAGAGTGCAAAGTTCTTTAAAAGGGGAGGCAAATTCAGAAAGTCCCAGTTGGGGCTGTAAATATTGTGGGGAAGACGCAGTTGAGAGCATTATTTATAGCAAAGTTTAGATACCAGCTACAAGCCATTTTCAGAAGCTGTTCCTGTCTATATATCACACCTTGATGCTCGAGTTCTTACAGCTGGATATTTATGAAGGCAATTTGAGCAGTGCCTTGAACAATAACACTGAGGGAAGGCTTTGCTCTGATAGAAGCACCCCCTTCAACCAACTGCATTTGTCACAAGAGCAACACAGTGATTTAACACAATCAACCTTAAATGACACTGTTCCCACAGTATATGTAAATAAACCAGGGCCATTAATTCAGTAACAGACAGCTGCACTTGGTTAAAAAAAAAAAAAAGTGGGGTCTAAAAAGATATTCTAATTCTGTTTCCCTAATTTAGCAATACAAAATTACCCAGTTAAAAATACCCTGGCACACATCTGAAATGAACCTCAGTGTAGCACCAACAGCAAAATCCTCTCTCGGCAGTGATGATCTGTCAGATGGATATTGCATCTACTTGCATCATTTATGTCATTAATAAGGCCTTCTGTAACCATGTTCTGCTAATTTAAAAATACCAGCTAAAATGTTGGTGACTTTCCTCCTTTAGCCATTTATCATTTAGAAAACAAAACATTATGAACGTCTTAAATCACAAATAAAATTGAACATTTGTTTTAGATTTTCAAGACGTCAGTCAGCACAGACCCAGTGCTTCCATAGGTAATTAAAAACAGGAAATATCTATTATTTTTTGCATTTTGCTGTGAGTAGACAGAACTACAGCTGTGACTTCAGGCAGACAGACATCACTGACATGCCTGCAGGAATATTTTGGTTCCCAGCAGTCACTGGGGACCCATTCTGCCTATCCCAGCAGGAATTAGGAGGTAGCGTGCTAAGGCATAGAGCTGTGACAGCCTCGAAAGATGCTGTGTCTTCTCTTTTCTTCCCTGAGTTTGAAGTGGCTTCTCCTACAATTTTTTGGCCAAAATTGAGTAATGTCCTTTTTTTTTTTTCTCTCTAATGCTATCTGAACACATCCTATATACTTTCATTTACCACTCTTTTGTTTTATTAAGGAATTATGACCTTAACTAATGAAAGTAGCATAAAGCTTTCTGCTTAAATATTTACTATTTTCAAAACTTAAACAAATCTTTTTTTTTGGATGGTGAGATGTACCTGATTGGACAGGAAACTTTCTAATATCACCATAACAAAAGAGAGAAAGAAATCTTTTTTCTCTTTTTTTTCCCCTTAAGTTATGAGAAGCTATCACTAAAGTAACAGGTTTGGGTTTTTTACCTTAGCTGAACCAGCATTGTTTGCTAAAACACAGAGCAGTAAGCAGCTGGCCCCAGAGTGACTAGAAACTCACAACATCCATATTTAATAAGATGCTATAGCAGAAATATAGCATACATTCTGTACTTCTATAAGAAAGCAATATTCATTATTCTGCAGATTATTCCTTAATAAATATTTCAGAAACTTGAAGTAGAAAAAAAATGAGAATAGCATATATTGTGCTCTTGATAGTTTAAAAGCACTTTTGTTTTCTGATGTATGATGAATCCTTATGTTCTTTTCATTACTGATGCATTTTAATGCCATTTTGGTTTTGAAATTCATCTTTTGGTCACTTTGAGGGAATAAAGATATTTGATGTTTTGTTAGGGTGCACAAAGAAGTTAAAAGTCATCTCCCATTAGTATGCACAGAGCTGACACTTTATTACTATTATTGTTCCAGATTCCTTGGATATCTTGATGTATAAATATGACAATTTATGGACTGGTATCAAGAAGAAACTGCCAGAAATGCTCACAAATCCCCCTGAAAGGGGGAAAATTCCTAAAGTCAAGGAAACTCACTGCTGGGCTGCCACTCTTCTCACCTGAAAAACAACAACAACAACAACAACAAAATATCCCTCCAGTGGTGTGGTTTTTCCATTGATTTGTGTAGCTGTGTGAATATTCTTGAATTCCTCACAACAAGAATAACAAAGCTGAGTTAATGCAGCTACTCTGCAGCTGAGGTGTAGAGAAAGCGTTTGTGAGTGTGTGGGCAGGGATTGCCTCCATCCCTGGGGTGTGGGCTCAGGTGCCACCCGTGGGAAGGATGGGAGTGAAGGTGGTTATTGGTGCTGGGCAAGTGCCTGGAGGTGTGACTGCTCCACTGCAGGGCTCATCCTCAGGGGACAGCTCCCCTGATGCCTTAAATGGCTCCCTAGAAAGAGAGAGCAGACAGGAATAAAGGAATCAAGGAGGGATTGATTGGAAAGGCCTTCAGAGGTACACTCTGGGCTCCAGAGGCTCCTGCCTCAGTGCATCCCAACATGGACAAGGATAGCTCACGAGTTCTTCCCACTTTGATATCAGCATCAATTCCCCAAGCAGAAGCCAGGCAAGGATGGAATTTGCCCAAGCTTGCTCCCCTCTCCCCAAGATTGTGGTTTGCAGTTCTCATTCTGAGTTGTCTTTGGAGAGCAAGTTAGAGGTTTTGTTATGTCTATCTTAGCATAGAGAACAGCACTGAACGAGCTACAGAAAAATTCAGAGTTACACTGGGCAGTGCAGGATTGGAAAAATATAAACATTAAAACCTAAGGCATCACCCTGACTGTAATTAGCTATGTTTTGTTAGATCAATGAACACATGCAGTTCTATGTGATTTCAAACACGTGAATTTTTCAGCAAGTTTGGGCTCGCACACGTACACACAAACCAGGAAGGACTTTGCACATCTCTGAAGTGTTGGTGGCATAGACAGGGCAGGAGAGAAGCCCTGGTTCTAGTTTGTGGCCATGAATTCTCTCCTTTGGTGTTCCCAGTCTCAGCAGTGCCTGGACACAGCTCTCTGGGCTGAGCAGATGGAAAGTTCACCTCCCTGGCCCTTCTGGCAGCACTTTCCAGCACATCCTGGGCTCCCACAGGCTGTGTGTGTGCCAAGGGCACGGTGCTGACTCATGTCCAGCACCCCCAGGGCCCTTCCTGCAAAGCTGTTTCCACTCCCCACCATGCTCCTGGTCCAGCTGTTTTCCATCCACACAATAAGGGACAGCAAAGATCTTTGCCTGCTCTATGTTCAGGGAGAGATATTCTCCCAAGGCAAATAAAATAGAAAATTAGAACCATTGAGAGATGAACATCTTAAAAGATCAAACCAGATTTGTTGTAGGGTTTGGTTTTTCTTTTCCCTTTTGGTGAAGCACAGTAAGGGAGAAAATTTGGGGATTCTAAAGGGATTAAAGGTTGCCACAACTGTGCTGAGAGCAGCAGAACTAAATGTCTGCTTAAAAGAGCAGACAAAATTGCAGAGTTGGACTTGAACTTTGAAATGGAGCAAAAATACCAGGATTGCTCTCTCTGGTTTTTAAGTCACAAGAAGATTGCTATTGAAGTAGTCAGAAATTTGACTTTAGTTCCCTTCTAAAGGATGAAATAAATTAATGATGCAAATAAAGTTAGACCTGAGGCCAGAAATATATCCAAGGTCTCCAAACAGAATAATTCTTCTCTTCAAGAAGAAACACATTTAAGCCCAAGGCTGGGATAGGGGAAAAAAAAATCTTCCTAGTAGCAAAAAAAATCCTGAAGTATTTAGGCAGGAGAAAGCTTTTGTCCTCAGCCCTGAGACACATAAAGAGAAAGCTGAGCTTTGCCTGCATGAAAATATATTTGGAATATAAAATATTTCAGGACATTAAAGGACCAGCCCAGCCCACCCCTGTCACAGGCTGTCCTCCCAACCAGTGCTGCTGGGGAATGCCCTCAGTGTCTGCCTGAGCAGGGGAAGGAGCAGACAGGGCTGCTCACCAGCAGGGAGGACAAGGACAGAAAATAAAGATACCAAATGCATGCTCTCCTTTTAATGAGTTGTTAATTCATATCTCCTAGCCAGGGCCTTTTATTAGGGAATGTAAATCTCAGACAGACAAGGAATCATGAGACTTTAAAATTGCCTTGTAAATTAGTTACTGGTAATGAAACCATTTAGTTTTTGAAGGGATGGGATTGTGAGGGCTTTCCACGTTGAACTAATTATTTAACATTACTGAAGCAAATAATTAAACCATGCTGTATAAAAACTGCAATAATAATATTCACACACTTTCTTTTTCCTTCCTTTTCAGAATTTTACATAATGAGGTTTGTTATTGATATGTGAAGTAAAAATCTGACTGTCATAGCCAGCTTTACATTCATTGTTTCAAGTTACATAAAAGATGTAGTACACGATGTATATGATTCAAGAGTGATTCATTTTTTTGCCATATAATCTATCAAGAACCTTACATTTCGGAGAGTTTAAAAATATACCCAGATAAAAAAGGCATTTTAAAAGCCTTAAGATAGTCATAGGTTTTAAATTAAACTTTGAACAGGTGAAATAATAAAAATTCAAAGTCATGTTGGATGCTTTATCAGTGCCATCTCAAGTCAGACTTCAGGTTCCAAGAAACATTTTTCTTATCAGTGATGATGAAGGAGAACTATAATCGTACAATTTGATGGGGAAGAAATATTCCTCAGTTACTCTATCCTCATTCAGGTTTCTTTACTGCTGTTTGGAAGAAAAGGAGGCAGGGAGGAGCACTTTGGATTAGACTGGGAGACATTTTGCTCTTTCCAATAATGTTTTTTCTTTAAACAAAATTAATATGATTTTCCTATCAAGGAATTCCCATGCTGGTCTCAAAAATATACCCAGGACAGTTAAAAACTGGAATTAGCAGCAGTTCCAAGGACACTGCTGATCCCTAATTGCTGCTCTGCTGTGGGGGAGCACTGGCTCTCAACAACACATCCCTCTTCCTAAAGACTTAAATTTCTATACTGAATTTCTACTGAAGATTTGCAAGAGATTCTGAAGTCAGATAAATGCTCAAGGGTTCAAAGTATCTTAAGTCTCTAAGCTCAAATGATTCAATGCTGAATATGAAACCCCTCATTTTTTACACTCACTGCTTAAATGCATAGATTGGACACAAATCACCACCTCCAACTCCCCCCTGTGCCCTCGGGGTGGGGGAGGAGGAAGGAGCTGGGAATGAAGAAGTGAAGTTGACCCTAGAAAGGAAAGGTGCTGCAGTCAGGTGTTTTAATTTTGTCTCTGTTTCTCAGCATCCAATTCCATCTTTAATGGGCAATAAATGTAATCAGTCTTTCCTAAATTGAGCCTGTTTTCCCGAGTAACTGATAAGTGATCTCCCTGTCTTTATTATGGTCCATGAGCTTTTTTATCTTATTTTCTCCTCCTACTCTGCTGCAGAGAGGGAGCAAGAGAGTGGCTCAGTGGGGTCTGGTGGCCAGCAAAGGTCAACCCTCCACTACATGAAAGTAAAGAATTCTGTACCTGCCTCCTGAATAAATGCCATTGCACTTACTCCACAGTCTGATGTGTGAATGCACATTTTGCATACAACTGGAGAGCCATAAAACTAAATATGGCAATAGAAACATGCAGATCTTATCTGCAAATGATCTGAGAAAGATCATGTAGAAAAAATGCTAAAAAGTTCAATATCTTCGACAAATATTTGAGTTTGATGTTTTATTCCTATTTTTTTTAAAAGAAAAACAAACAAAATCCCAGAATTGAAATAATCTAATTTTAGTAAATTTTGATCTAACACTTCTGAGGAAAAAAACACCTTTTCTCTCTGTACACAAATCTGTTCTCCTTAAGAGCATTCTGAAAGCATTTATCCTAACACAAAAAAAAAAACCCTCTCTGTCACATTCTGTGGAATCTCTAACAAAAATAATCCTCCCCACTAATATCTGAAGATAGCTTTTTGAGCATGTAATAACACTCCAGTGAATTCCTGGCACAGAAGTATGGCAGGGATTTCCCCATCTGTTAGCATGAGATAAATTCTGATTTGATGTGATAAGAGGTTTTCTTATGAACATAAAACAGAGGTTAGCACTGTGCTCACAGCTGGAAACACAGTTCCTAGATGTGAATTCCCAGGAATATTATTTACCTGTTTTCAGAGGCTTTTGATAGAAGTTGGCATTTATGTATGGGGAGCATACACTTATATACATAGATACAAAAAACTATATATCTAACTTCTACAGGTTAAAAAAATAATTTCAAAGGAGACTAAGTAATATGTGATCTTAGTGAAGGAACATTAAGAATAGATTTTGTCATTTCATCCATTCATCTTTCCAGAAATGCTTTAATGAAGCTTTAGGGGGAGTCTTTATTAGAGTATTTTACTCAAGTGAGGATGGTTATCTCTGGTTAATCTGATCTCCCACCTGATGATGGCTAATGCCCTGGAGGATTCTGATACAAGAACTCAGGGATTTCATCTAACAACAGGTCCGAGTTTATTGACATCTTAACACATTCCTTTTTCACTTTACTCTTTCCCTCACTCTGATAAGAGAAAGAATAGATTGAAAGAACATTCTTCTTCGATTTTTAATAAAACCCTCATCATCTAAAAATGGTTGAGGGATGATTGCTGCTACCCATGTGTACAAACTGCAGATGAAAAATTCCAAATTGTATTCTAAGATTACAAAGATTTCTCAAGTCAGTCCCACTGCAAAGAGAACCTCTCTGTCTGGGCAAGTTATTTCTCTCATCAATACTAAAGAAACTTCATATTCTATTACTTACTCAAAATCTTCAAGTACTTTACTGTGAAGATGAAAAATTTACTTTTTAACTGATTATTCTTATTTTATTATTAATATATACTGGGTATATATTATTAATATACTGGGTATATCAATCTAATCTGTCAAAAAATATTTTTATCAACTATATTCCAAGATGATTCAAAATTGTATTTACTCATTATACTGGCAATGTCCAGACTTTAACAAATCCGAATGTTTTCTCTGTGAAGATCTGCAGGTCTGGAGTTCTGAGTTAGTTGTGTTAAATGTATGTGTTTCCAATCTTGCTACATAATCTGAAACACTCACAGTAGCCCAACTGGTGTTCACTTAAGGACTGGAAAACCCAAGAATTGAATAAATAGTTTTGATGGCATATTTTGCATCATTTATAAATTTCAAGCCAAGACTGAAAAGGCATAATTCCAACAAAAACACAGAGGAAGCTTTGCTGCAGAACCTTTGCCACCTTTGCTCTCTAATCACAACACAATCAGAGAAACGAAGCTGTTCTGGTGACAGAGGTGACTTTTAACTGCATGCCAGGCTCCAGATGCAAGCTTAGCATTTACTTTATTTCTCCTCACGCAGCAGCTCTGGGCACCAAGGCCAGGAGCAGGAGCTGCCAGGAGTGATTCCATCCCAGGCAGACTCCGGGCTCCGAACAGAATCAATCAGCAGCTAATGAGCACTTGGAGGTGTGAAAGGCTCGAGCTGCTAAAGAAGCCACTCGAGTACTTCAGCAGCGAAGGAAAACTCTGAAACACACCTTTAAGTCTCATTTATCTTACAGGGGTATGGATACAGGCTTAAAGCTGCATGACTTTCTGCATAAGCAGTGCCCAAGTATAAATCATAATTCTGGACTACGAGCTGCTTCCTGTGCTACACTGAGAAGGTGTTAAAGTAGGGTAGCTCACTGGAAAATGGAAAATATTTCCCAACAAATCATTTCCTAACTTAGCTCAACTCACAGAATCATTCTGTAAAATCAAAGCAGTACCCCTCATATCCTGAGGCATCATATTTATTTTTCCTTATTTTTTTTTAATCGAAAGTGTTGGCAAATTCAAAGTTTGTTTTAACTTTGAGCTCAACCTCAACCTGGGATTTGAAAGTCAAATTGGATTATCCTTCTTTTTGTCCATCACTGATTGTAGTATCTTTTTTTTTCCTAAGTTGGATTTGATCCCTGGTGCAACCTCATTTCTTCAAACTAGTACAGAGTTATTTCCTTTAATAGGCTCACTCTTACACAATTAACTAGAGCACAGAAAGAATGTGTGAACAGGTTCCTATTGCTGAATGTCTGTTTTAAGTACTGAACTAAGCTTTAGAAAATGATGCTTTAGATATTTTCAAATAAAAAAGTGATGACCTTCTGAGCTCTTTGTGTTATACAAGCTTAGATTATTGCAGCACATGTGGCAGCAACAAAGCCAAGCAAGATGAATATTTTTTACTTTAAATTATACCTCTGTAATGAATTAACACAATTGCTTTTTGCTAAGCATAGGATCTGAGCCCCTGCTTCAGAGATTATTTCTTTTTGTTGTTGATGTTGTTTAAAAGGCCCACAGTCTTGTTTCCTGAAAAGAAAATAAGGAAACAGTTTCTTTGATCGTTCTCCAAGTCATTTTCTGCCCTGCCAATATTTAGGACAGGATATTTTCTTACACCTTCTTTTTCCTCTGGGCTTAACCTTATGTCTGTGTACTTACCCCCTTAGTGTCCCCTCATCTTTTCTATTTTTCTTACTACTTCTCTTCCACATACAGTAACAAGTCTGAAAATTCCAGTCCATGCCCAGATTTTAAGGCTGTGGCTTGGCAGTGATGTCTGTAATGACTTTATGATTCTTAAACTCATAAACATCAGAGCTAAGCACAGGTTAACCTCAGTGGTGTGAGCTAATCGTTTTCATCTCAAACACCAACAATTTGGACACCATTTCCTCCCAGCTCACACTACCAGAGGTCTGATTTCTTCTACATCTCCCTGCTTTTCATGCAGCAGATCTGCTCTGAACCAGATCCTACTCTGAACCAAGAAAACACAGCAGCCACCTCCCAGCTTTCAGGCACTGGCATTTTCATTCTTCTGAAGCAAGAGAAGCCTTCAAAACGTGCCAAGGAAACTCTAACACTTTACCAGGGAGTCTGTCATCACTTGCTATTCATTTACCCTAATCATCATTAATCTTATCTACCAAGCTGCTGAAAACAAAAGTGTACAAATTGCAGTTCATGTTCCTTTACTCTTAAGAGCCTAACAAAGTTTATATTTCATTTGATAAGCTTAGAGACAGGCAAATATTTACTCTTAATTATTTTGTTAGGCTCCAGAGAGCTCTCAAGGAGAGTCTCTTTGCAAGAAGATCTTTCCTTTTGAGTTCTCTTCATTAAACTGGATTTTCATGTACCAGGATGCAGTCACACCGGGGATGCTCACACCAGGGGCCCGAGCTCCATGAATACCCAGTCCCAGTGCTGCAGGTCACTGCTCCACCACAAAATTCTCAGCCCAAGTGGCAACTTGCTCAAGGCCAAGGGGTAACAAAAACAGCGACAGTCAGCAAGGATGCTCAGTGACAGAGCTCAGTAATAAACTTCCAAGATCATTTATGCAGTCATAAATATTTCAGCCAAGGGCTGGTTCCTAATGAAATTGAGAGACAGAGCAGTTTGAAGTTTGGGAGTGAGAGGAATGCTGGCAGTACATGAGGGTACCTGAGATCTGTGTCATTTCTGAGTGTGCACTGAGTGACGACTCAGTTTGGCACTGTCAGTCACCAAACACAACCTCCTCAGCATTTCCTTCTCCAAAGAGTAAATCTCAAAATTCTCACTGTGTCTTTCCTTTCAACTCCAGTAAAATTGGAGAAGAGGAATGATTAAACAATGCAGTGGCAGGAAACATGGTTAAAAATGACAACCTTATATCTTGGGATTATCTGTTAAATAAGAAAGACAAGTACTACATAAGGCACCTGGGTATAGCATTTGGGTTGGGGTTTCACTCTTAAAAGACTTAACAAATAGAGATTAGAGAATCTGGACATTCATAGACTGTTAAAACCTGAAAACCTCCTACACAACTGAGTTACTTGTTTGCTTTTTTTTTGTAGCCAACAACCAAGCAGCATTTCTCAAAATACTACGTAAATTGTATCAAAATAGCTTCTCTGGTAAATAAATTTCATTTAATTCAAACCTACCAAAGTCTTGAAAGACAATGAAGGTTGTGTGATGTATTTTGGAAACCTGAAATTTAATATTTGAAAGGACACCCATCTCTCTTGAAGGCCTGTGCAGAGAAAGCAGTGCCCCCCTTAGACTGAGCTGGAAGGCAAAGACAGGGAAGGGAGACTGCACTGAGCACTTCTCTGCTAGGGACAGATCTTAGGCTTGAGCCTTCCACTGATTTGGGTGAAAAACCAACTCCCTAACTTAAACAAGACTTACAATCAGAACTGGAGAATAGTCTCAGATCTCCAGAGATCAGCTCTGAATCACACAGTCTCATTTCCTTTTCCCTCCTGTTGCTTTACTTTTGGAGCTTTTCCCTGCAGTGAAGGTTTGAGATTTTTTTTTTAATTACTTTTTATAAGAATGTCATAAAATCCCAAGAACAGAAACTTTATTTATATATATATGTTTAATTATCACGACAAATGCCATCTTATCAGTTCTCCTGCAAACAGAGGTACTGAAGACACTGTCAAGTATCAGCCTCTAATTTGAATCTCAATTTTTACACACAAATCCATGATTATTGCTGAGATGTAGAGTACACAGCTTTACTTATTTATGATTCTCTCTGGATAAAAACGACAGCTGCAAACACAGTAACTTCTGCTGGCAGCAAATACCTTGCTATTTGCACACAATTTACTTTCACCTTGGTGATTCACAGACACTTATTAACTCCTGCAAAGTTAGAAAGCATCACTTGTTAACTGTTACTGTCAAGGATGAGATGCAAATGACATGACTGCTAAAAAAATCCACAAAAATCCCTTAAAACAAACTAAAGAACTCTCCTAAAACACATATGGCCAAAATAGGATAGGACACTAGTTTTATAACAAACTCGGGCAATTCCTGCTGTGGGCAGGGACAGATTCCATTATCCCAGCTTGCTCCAAGCCCTGTCCAACCTGGCCTGGAAACTTTCCAGGGATCCAGGGGCAGCCACAGCTTCTCTGGGCACCCTGTGCCAGGGCCTCAGCACCCTCACTGAATTAACTCATTCATCTTCAGTTGCAATGGCAGGAGACAAACATAAATACACATATATACACATACACACACATATCTACACTCTAGCTACGGTCAGTGCACAAGTATTTCCTGTGATGTTACTTTTGCAACACTTTGGTTTCTTACACTGTGTCTTTCTCTGTGTGAGTACAAACAGCTTCAGAAACAAATCACATTTTGTCATTGAAAAAGTTGATGAGCAAGCATGAAGCTCTCAATAACTGCGCTGCTGCTAATGCCACATTATCCACATACCCCACAGAAAAATGCAGAGAATGAACACATTATTGATGGGATAGAAAAAAACTAAGATAAGAAACTGCTTGAACATATTCATAGATGTATTTCCTCATAACCACATTCTCACCCTGACCTCCATTTGAATTCAAAACAACAGCAAAATTTAAAGAAAAATCATCTTTTAAAACATTAGAAAAGTGAAATTCCATAACTGTCTTGTGGACCATTTTGGAAAATAGCATCTATAGTTATAAATAAAATAGAATAAATATTGGGGGAAGATGGAGAGAAGTGGCTCAAAGTTACATTTTCTTTTGGAAAATAAGAGAAATTAATAGATTTTGAAATATTTGAAATATTTTTATTTGACTATTTTTACAGAATCACAGAATCAACAAGGCTGGAAAAGACCTAGGAAATCATCAAGCCCAACCTGTAACAATTGTGACTTAACACCACCTTATCAACTAAACCATGCCACACTCAGTCTGTTGTTAGACACTGATTTCTCAACTCTGGCAGAAGCATTTTAAAATATAATTGCATTAAAAATAGGTTTAGTATTTGACTTTCAAAATATACACCAGAAGGAACCTGTTAAAATTTATACTAAAAGTTCAGCACTAATTTCCACAAATAAAACCATCATAATTCAGCAATTATGGTCATAAATAAATATTTTACACCTGCAACTTAGTTAAGTAATAAGAAAAGTAATCTGAGAATAGTGGAGCATTGTTGGAGTCCAGGAGAGCTGGGAAACCTTTCCTGTTGCTCAGGGGGACACAGCCTTTGATCTGTGCCCCTGGAAAAAGCTCCCAACACTTCTGGATGAACTGCAAGCATGGAGAATGTGAGACAGATTGGAGTTAGTTTATCCCAGGGTGAAAAATCAGAGTTTTGGGTTTCATAGTGTGGAGGTGAATGGGGACAAACATGGAGGGTTCAGGGTGGTAGCCCTGGGTCTTTCCTTCTTCTCCTTCTCCTCCATCCCTGCTGTGCTGGTGGCACTGAGGGATTGCTAGGATGGGTTTGAGGTAGAAGAAATGTGTTAGCTAGGATTAATAGTTATTGGTGCACTGTTGAAAATATCTTACACTGGAACTGTTAATTGGATAAAAAGTCTTTAAAACATTCTGTGCTCAAGGCCTTGTGACCATTCTGCAGTGATTCTGGCAGTGCTGAGCTCAGGCAGGAGCAGCACACAGAAATTTAGATAAGAACTTAACAAACAACACGAAAACAGAAGCTGCACTTGTGACTCCTTTCTTTCCTGGTATGGAGCCTGGGAAAAGAAGTAAAAACAGCCCAGCCAGGGGCAGCAGAATCGTTCAGAGCATAAGAGGGACAAACACACAAAATACTCTCATAAAGGTCAATCTACTTTTAACAGTGAATTTGCCAGGAGACAAAGGCACGGAAAGTTTTCACCGAGAGGCTGCACCACGTCAGGGAAAAGGGCTCTTCTCCCCTGTTAACTCTCTCGTGGCAGCCTCTGAGCTTTGCTCAGGAGGGGGAAGAGTATCCCAACAGGTAAAGCAAAGTAAGCATATCCAAATACACGCCACGGGCTGATTAGTTTGGTTTTGACAGGCGGCTAAACGGGAACTCCGAGTGAAGAGCTGCGAACATCCCACAATTAATTACCTCGCTGCGCACTGCCTGAGCCAGAGCCTGCAGAGGAACTGCTGACAGCACAAAATTCGCATTCCAGTGCTTCTCCCGCCTCTCCCAATTTACAGGAGAATAGGAAATCATGAACAATTGATACACTCTGTTAGCTCCTATCATGGAGGGTGAGCTCACATGTAGCCTTAGGGGTATCTTACACAGTTTAATGCTGAAAATAAAAGGTAATGTTCTTGGCAAAGAGCTGGGGGGATTAAATTTGGAAGGCTTGAAGCAGCTTTGAATTGTAGTCAATAAAAAAGAACCAAATAGTAATTTTGTAATTTAACTGTGCTGGTTATGCCCAATGAGTCAGACACTTGTGAAATAAACCATGTAAATAGAAAAATGGCTTAACTCTTTCTGCAGCCGCCCTGTATTTTCTCCCTTCTTTTTCTCCTGCCTTCCTTCCCCTGTTGTTCCCTTGGTTAAATAATACTGCATGGTTACTTTCTCCAGCTCACTCTCTTGGGACAGCTCATCATTCAAAGAGAAACTCTGCCTTTTTGAAATAGGTGGGGTTTTTTTTATATTTTGCTTTTTAAATATGTTCTGTGCTGTGGACAGCGATGACTGTGCCAGCAGAGCTTGTAAAGACAAAGGTCCAGAGACAGCTCCGGGCAAATTTACTGGGAGTTATATCCTATTGGAAACTCTCCACCTGAGGCAACTCCCCTTCTGCACAGTGCACTTCTTCCCTGCACCCAATATGTGCAGCCCTCAATCAGTGAGGAATAAGGAGGATTTTACATCACATGGTGCTCACCTCCCCTTGTTCCTGGCGAGCTTCACGCAGCTGACCTGGACAACAGCCCCCAATTCCCCCAGCTCTTTGGGCACCCTGGTGCTGAACTGCACAGCCCTGGTGCTCCAGAGAGATCAATTCTGATCATGAGGAGGGTGGCAGAGCCTGCTCTGAAGTGCCAAGGTGTCTGAGTGAGCAGTTTGGGAGCTCGGGGATGCCCTGGGTGCAGCCACCGGGGCTGCTCCAGCCCCAGCCCCAACCCTGCAGGAATAACAACAAAATCTTCCTCATCCAGCAGCAAGGCAGCTCCCTGGTCTGATCCCGTGATTAATCCCTGCAGGAGCCATTTGCCTGCCACCGCTTAAATTTAACATTTTTACAATTAAAACAGGAATTACTTTGGTTTCCATAATGCTACTACACAGTATAGACATTATTAACCACTTCCTTAATTGCAATAGTTTTTATGATTTCTCAAATTACCGAACCATGAAATTTATTTTAAAGACTCCAAGCAGTTCTGAGTAGTGGTAAAACAATTTTTTTTTTTTTAAGTGCCCTTATAATTACCTCATACTAGTAAATTATTTAGATTATGATTGCACTGATTTAATAAGGTCATCACCACATACAGACTCATCTAGAAAACTACACAACACTACAGAAAACGAGGTCATTCTCCACTGTCTCAGTGGTTGGAAGACTGCCTTTCAAAACACAATCTCTACACTCTAGGTTTTTGGCAGTTTCCTAAGAGTAGCTTAACCTTGGTGAAAAAAACCCAAAATTATTTCAAAAGAGAAGGAACCTGTAAACTAAAAGTATCCTTAAAAAAGAAACCTAAAAATCCTCAAACACAAAACCCCTCAATATATGTTTTTACTGGTAAAATTCCTAAAAATCTTCTGGGTTTTAGAAAAAAATACATAAAAGCATACAAACAAGATACACACAACAACAAAGATCTAAACCCTCGAAACAGGTAAGGCTTCAGAATCAACAATTCCCAGAAATTTCAGTAGGAGCATCCTCAAATCTTCAGAAACCAAATTAAATCAAGCAATCATGATAGAAAAATAACTTGATCATCCTCAGTGCTCTCACTCTAGAGATATTCAAGAGTAAGATTTAGCCATTCAAACATTTTAACTCTCAAGGGGAAATTACCATCCCTGGTGATGGAACCTAAAAAATACATTTAATTCTGAATGTCAATTCATGAAACTACATTTATAAAATGGTGTACACATACAAGAGACCAAGAAAGCTCCTCTTCTCTCTAGTTGATTATTTTCAGTATTGTTGCACTTAAAACGAAAGCAGTGAGTGATTTGTTTACTTGGTTGCTAGAAAACATTGGAGAATATTTTGTGTCATATTTGCCATTCCCGTTTTGTTTTCACTTAGCAGTTTTAAAGATACTGTTACACATTCTACCCTTTTGGCTGTTCCTTCCATCGTTTTGTTTGGGTTTTTTTTCCCAGTCCTGTTACTAGAATTTTCTTTGCTTCAAGTGGAAAAATAGGTATCTGAGCTCGATGGTCTTAATCTACTCCATCCATTTTAAACCTTTTGCCCCTTGCACTGAAGTGAGTGACCCTGTAGCTCCCTTCAGTTCTGAACTAGCAGCAAATGTCATTACCTTTCAATAAATCCTTTTTCCCATAGGTCACTTCTATTTGAAATGAACACAATCAGTCCCTGGTATAAATTCCTGTCATATTCAGTCGATCTCTGATGCAAAGACAGACATAAGAAAGAAAGATATCATATTCCACTCTCTGTACCAAGAAATTCAGACACAATAAGGAGAAGAGAAAAAAAGGTTAATATGCAAGGGAAAAGAACAGTACTGTGGGAGAGCTGCATGGGGCAAAGAAAAGCACCATGGTGTGATCTGAGGGGAAGGAGCAGCAGGTTAAAAGAGACAGGGAATAGTTCAGGATGATGTGGAAATTTATAAAGACCTTTGCCCTTATGAATCATGCATGGGAGGGCCAGTTGAGAGCTCATGGACTGACAACCAGAGAACAGAATTTCGTGGGTGGTGATGCTCTCAGAGAGGGAGGACAGCAGGGCTGAGCTGGCTGGGCAGAGGGGTAACAAATTCAGCTCCTCTGTTTGGGGAACAAGTGCTTGCAAATGTTTTCCTTCTCCTTGGCTGGCACGCAGGGACACCAGAGATGCTGACACCCATGTCCTGCTGCTGCTTGGACAAAGCCCTGCCCAGCACCACTACAGAGCCCTTCAGGAAATCTCTGAGAGGGTTTGAAGGAACAAAAAAGGAAAGTGAACAAATAAAATCACTTGGCTAACCTTAGTATAATTTTCTTGTTATTCAACATTCTAAATATTGATTACAATTAAAGCATTTCTTTGCACATTTACCATGCCCCCACCCACTCCAAGTGTTAATTTGAATTTAGCTGTGCTTGAGCAATGCCATAGGGGAGCCAAGGCTGGGGAGGAACAACACTCTGAAGCTGCACAATAGGTTAATTCAAACATTCTTGGGTGAAAATCACCAAAGAAAGAGCAACCTGCCCTTTGCTGCTCGAGGGGCAGCCTGCCCAAAGTTATAACAGGTCAACAGCACAAACCTTCTGTGGGGCTTAATCCACTTTTTGAACAAAATGAGCTATTTCTTGTCGGGGACAATCCTTACTGATGTAACTGTATCACTCTTAGGCCTGGGTGCTTGCAGAGGTCTTTCGGTTAAGAGGCAGTAATTAGAAAAGTTGGCATTTTTTGCTCCTATTCCTAACCAAAACAGGTCACATGCAGAAACTGGGTATAAACAAGGCCTCCTAAAAACTACTGTCCCTCTTACACAAACTTGATAAATCTTTGGATGTTTTATTTTTTTTTTTTTTGGGAAGAGAGAAAGAAGGGACGGTTAAGCTGAAGATTATAAAAGATTATGGACAGAAAAATATGTGAACAAATATTTTTCAGTCAGTCTTGGAGGAACTGTTTATCACAGCAAAGATCTATGCAGTGTCCTCATATTTATGCATAAAAAGTTGCATAATTTGAGGAGCATCAGATCTACTAAACAAATCTTATAGGATGCAAGCTCTCGTATTTCTTCTCAGACATCTGAGACAGAAATAGTGCAGCCCTCCCTTGGGTATTGCATGGTGATTTAAACTTCTCTGTACCTGAATTACTTGAGCCATAAATAATATTTGCTTAGTCCTTAGAGGAGTGCTGCCTCATTAAATAAGAGCATTATAATTATTATGATCAGTTGTTTGAAGAAGCGATCAAAGAATTACCAGCAATCAGCAAATCCTTCCAGAGTGAAAATTAAGAGATTTGCACAACAACACCAGGAAATCACTGCCAGAAAAAGAAAGAAAAACCAAGCACTTGATTCAACAACTCCGAGTGCAGAGATCTGGCAACTGAGGAGATTGTAGCCAGCAATGTTTTGGGGCAAGCAGGATTCTTGCATTCTCCACCTATAAAGGTATTTTCTTGGAATTTACAGGAACTTTATACCTCCCAAAGTTCCTCTCTCCCTTCATGACATAGCTGGATAATAATTACTGCTTGCCCTGAGTGTACCTGTGGGCTGGAAGGTCCAAACCAAGGTTCTTATGGCAGCCACAGTTGTTGCAATTCCTGACCTACAAATATCTTCTAAAATGTTGCCATTAGTTCTAAGTCAGTTTAGGTAGAGGCAGAGAAGATTACAGTTTATATATATAATATATATACACACTAGATAAATAGGCCTTAAAAGAAGGTGATTTCTGCAAGTGACTCTCACTGCCACCCATCATTCACTGTTACCACAAATTCATGATATTCCCTTCTCACTCCCACAGGTTTTTTTCCCCTCCTTCAAATTCAGTTTCTGACATCACCTCTGGTGAAAAAGAACGCTTTTTGCTCTTGCCTGAAATGCAGTTTTCACATGGTCTTTGGCCATGAAATTAAGAAAAAATAAACTGAGGAAAATAACAGCCCTTGGCTGTTCACTAGCAGAGCATGCAAGTTCTCCTCTTTACACACCATGTGCTTTGCCAGCTGATAAATCTATACAGTACAAAATGAAGTTTTAGTTTAGATTGAAAAGGTTGGATTTTGGTAACTAAAGCCTCCAATCTGTTAAAGGCAAGCAAATCTTATAGATTTGAGTCCAGTTTAACAGGAACTGCTCAGCACAAAAGAGGTTTCAAGGGAGGAAAAATCTTAATTAAATACACAAAAGAGAAAGCACTCAATTTTGAAAAGAGTGACATTTTTATATTTATTTATATACTGGCAATATGCAAAATTAAAACCCATTTATCACACATGCTAAGCAGTCCTATTTCCAACTGCTTCTTAGTGAGTATTGTCACATTTCCTTTTTATCATATTACCATTAGTCAGTCCTTTGCACTACTCCAGAATACATGAACTCATACTAAGCTGATTACATTGACTAATTTGAAAAAAAATAAAAAAAAATCAAATAAGGAAATTCAATATAGTTTTGACTGCCAATAGCATAGAATTCTTCTCAAGAACAGGTTTGGTTTACTGAAGTTTATTTTGGGAATGAAAGGAAAAAAAAAAACCAAACAAGTAACCCAAACAACCAAAGACACAAACAAAACAACCCAACCAAACCCAAAAGGAAACAACCAGAAAATGGAACTTTTGTGGAAAACTGCCACAAAGGGTAGCAATCGATCTGATTGCAGCATTAGCAGCAGGTGTCAAACTGAGTCTGTTCAGCCCAGCTCCAGAAAAATGCCTGTGATGGTGCTTGTAGGAGCAGGCAACAGGAGCAGGATGTTTGTGGCTGTGGACAGTGGCTGGGGAGTGCCAGAAAACCAACCAAGATTGTGATTTAATGTAAGAAACATCTGTATGTGTGTCCTGTAAACATCTATGTACAAATATGAAGGTATTTTCCTATAGAGATATCAGGGATTTACTGCCAAATAAGATGGGAAAAAAAATAAAAAGGAAGAACCTTCTCATTGTTCACCTTAATTATTTTCATTTGCCTAAAACACTTCCCCCACTCCCCCCCCCGCCCACAAACCTCTTAAATACCCAAAATTCAGAATAGAGTGTGTGACATTTCCAGGACCTAGGGAAAGCAGGTCATCATTTCTAGTGTTCAATGGTGGATTCTGAGAGCCCCCTGTGAGATGACCAGGTGAGAGAGCTGTAATTTTTCATGTGCACCATAAAGCCCAGACCATCTTTAAGACAGGCAGGCTACCATTCCTAAACTCCAGGGTTCAAGCATCAAAAACCAAGGAACACTGTGGAAACAGCTGATGTATTTAACACCAGTAATTACAGACACAAAATTCAAAGTTCTATTATTCCTGTGCCACATCTTTATCTGCATTTAAAGGCATTAACAAACCATTGTAGAGCTGATGAATGAACACAAAACAAATAACAAAAAATGTCACTGCCCTGCTCTAAGTCAATAAGTGTTTACCTGCATATTCCTCCTGTAATGGCTTTAAGCAGCCTATACTAATATAAATCACTCTAGGAGATGAGATGAATTGTACAAACTACCACACAAATTCCAGAACCCGGGAAATGCTCCTTCAGAGACAGGAGACACTCCTAACATGAATCATAGCAAGAAAATCAGCAAAACATTCAGACTCTGCCACCATCTGACCTCAGGGTCTCTGCCTTACTGTAACAGTTCTGAACTTACAGGCTTTAACCAATTCTTGATACTTTCCTGTTATCCAGCCTAAAAGCCTGGATTCATTCTTTGTTGGCCAATAAGATTGTATGGCATTTAAAAAAAACCCAAACAACAACAACAAAGAGAGGAGCTAGCTGACTGTTTCCCACATCAGTTATTTTGGAGTATCAAGCTGAGGTCTGCAAACCTTTTGTCTAAACTGAAAGTTTTTGCTGAGATACCAGGAGGCACCTGAAGCTCTAGGATTAAGCAGGGATCAGCAATGCCAGTCATCCCACACACAGGAAAATCATCCAGGTCTGCTTTAGGGACTGGGAGACAATCAGACACTGGGGAACAAACGACCGCAAGTGAAATCACTGCTCCTTTCAACAGCCAAATTAATTTATTGGCTTGTCTGCTCCAATAAAAACAAATAATGCTTGAAATAAAGTCCTTTGACACTTCCACCCTGCTGTTCCAAAAAGGCAAAACTTAGTAACTGTAATGAAATGTTACACTGCCCACATAATACATTCCTCGGGAAGGGAGTGTGTGAAACATAGCTACAAGTTTCTTAGCTTATTATTAGATTGCAATATCTGATAGGGATAAAAACTTCAGAAAGTTTCAGGGGCATCTTAGCCTGTTACTTTCTGAGGAAACATGAGCTAAATGAATATTAATAACTTCAGTCTTGGGAGAAGACTCGAGCAAAGGTTCCTGAGACAAATCCAGTTGAACCAAGGGGGGAATGTTCTTTCTCGTGCCCTGGTGGGAACAAGTGACATAACACCTGTCTGGTTTAGAGCAGGGAGGGAGGAAGAGGAAGCAAAATGCATTTTCTAAGTTTTGACCCAGTGAATGTGCACTAGATTTGACCATATCAGAAATACAAAAAGTAAGTCTAATTTAAAAAAGGGATAAATGGATTAAAGAACCAGACATTTTTGGAAAGTTCTGCTTCACAAAATGACCACAGATCTCGCTCAGCTGAACAGTCACCCAAGCCTTGTGTGGGAATGCAGAGCAGCAGAGAAATGCACCAAGAAAAACAGGCCTTTTAATACTTACCAAGGATAAGAATAAAATTAAAAATAAGTTTTAAAAGTCTGCTTGGCTTCATACATTTATGCAGCTATTAATTGCTGGGAACTGATGATGTAAACCTCCACTGCCATTTTCTATATTTTTTTACTGCCTTGAAATTTTGCTTACAGATCAAACACACAATAATGTTTTGCTTAATAATAAATGACTAGTTTTAAACAGTTTCTGGCAAATCAAAATATGGGTGGAAGATAGGTCTGTTAGGTTACAATCCAGTACTGCTCACTTAGGTAGGGATGCTGCAGGAACAACATCAAACAGAATTTGAATATCAAATTAGTGAATTGAAAAATGAGGCTCAACAGATTGGTACAAAATATTTCAGATGGCAGCTCTTGTTCTATTTGCTAACAGCCCTATGCCAACTTCACACTAGAGCTGGATTTTTCAATGCAATTTAACCAGTTTTATCCATAGTTGAAAACTTTGGATTGCTTTTAAAAGAACTCTGTTGTTGCCTCTGAAAAGCCTGAAAAGAAGCTGAACAAATTAATGGTGTCCAGGTTTGTGAGTGCCACGTTGATAACATTGCTCCAAATGTCATCTCTTACTGCAACCTGAACAAGAAAAACCAGGAGGAAGGAAAACATTTTACATGCAATTTTTGTGCTAGCCAAAATACTGCTAAATAGAAACTTTAAAGGGAAAGAGAGTATTTATGGTATTCTAATGCAATCTCTGTATGACACAGACCCCAGAGCTCCTCCAGTAATTCAAGGCCTGAGGAAAGTGCTTCTTTCCTGCTAAATAAGTTACCACTGTCAACCCCAATAAAATGTGCCTGAGACTCATGCATCTTTTTGCTTCATTTACTTTTTCATTTCATGAACAGGCACTGCTGATGCTCTCACACAGCTTGTGGAGTGAGTGTAATTAAAATCCTTTTAGTCTCGTAGTGAACTGAGTAGAAAATGGAATAAAATTATTGCAGGGTTTTAAGGTTTTGACACTGGAGGAGAAGTCAGGCAAAGTAGAGCTAGAAACACACACACCCTACAGGCTTCTGCTTTTCGTGCCAAGATGTAGACAACAGAACAATATTTGGCTTTCAAATTTTCCATGGTTTTTCATCAGACTTCTCATTGCACCTTACCCGATTATCTAAAATCCTTTCCTTTGGAGTACTTCACATTCTCTTTCAAACGAACAAAATTATTTTCTAGAGAACAGAGAAGCATTTGGGATTACAATTTTCTAGACAACCCCTCTTCCAAAACAAATCCAAGAGATTTCTTACAGAAACCCCACATATTTTATGTACAACAGCTTTACATACAAACAGATACTGCATGTTGCTACAATACATTCCAAAATATTTTAGCAAACTGTTACTGCCAGAGGGCAGAACTCTGCACCAAGCACAAAGACATGCAAATAAACCTCCTTCAGACTGTATCTTTGATTATGCAATATCACATACATTTAAACTATTAGATCTGAGCATTACATTTGAGCTGTTCTACAACTAACAAAACACCCAAACCAATACAGCAGCCACACTAGGTTACACTAGGGTCATTATTAGAGCTCAACTAAACATCATTAGGACATTATTTCATTCTTTGGCACAAAATCTGTGTGCTGGAGCAAAACTGCATGAGCAGCTTGAGCTGTTCTCCTTTCCCCTGGGCCCTGTTCTGTGCCCTGCCATAAAAAGCACCATGCTCTGGTGACAGCCTGGAAACAAGGACCTATCAGTGAACACTGCATTCTTGGGAAGAGTGAAGCCCACAAAAAGTCTTTATTAGCACAAACTGCTGTTAATGACATTAAATGATGAGAAGTTCAGCTTAGAACTGCACTGATTACAGAACAGCACAGCTCTGTGACATGAGAACAAAGCTCTCCCAGGGAGTGTCTGCTTCTATGGCAAACCCAGCTCATTCCTGCCTTTATGTGATTATTGATAAACCTACACAACAACGAGAGGGACACATTTGATTTAGGTAAAGAATAGAAGTTTCCAGCTTTTGGAAAAGTTTGTTTTTCAGCCAACAGAATAAGAAAGCACTGCAGATATTGTGCAATCTGAGGTTGTGCAAACCCTGAGCAGAAACCTCCTGTTGTGAACCTGAAATTCACATTACCTGTATTTTTGTGGGAAGGACAGGGAAAGTACAGATTCTTTCCAGAGACATATGAAACTGGGGGTTTTCAAAAATTCTCAGAGGGGCAGGTAACAAGAAGGTCTTGCCCTTGCACAGCCCTGTGCACACAGCATGGCTGCTTTGCCTATTTGATGCAGTCAGTTCCACTTTCAAGTATTCCACCTGCACAGCAGCAGATACTTCTCCATTTGGTTTTATATCCCACAATCAAAGTGGATGGATTAACATGGGAGCAGTGAATATTTACTCCCAGAATATTGTAAGTTTTGTCCCTATTAATATGTGTTATCTGAGTGCCTTAGGCCTTGGCTTCACACAGCACAACAGACATGAAAGTCATTGCTCCCAGCAAAGTGCTGTCTCCTATTATCTGCAGCACAAAGTGGATTGCTGCTATTGTGAATGTGAATTCCACCCTCTCCAGCCCTGAGACACACTATTATACTGCACTGATAGTTTTCCTGAGAGAGGAATAAATACAGTAATTTCAATTAGCGTTCCCTCACATGCTCTGCATTTCGGGACTGAATAGATGTGAACGATGGCAGCGTGGAGCCTGCAGAAACTCTAATGGCTAAGCACCACATCCATTGGCCAGGAAAAGTAACAGGAGAATATTACAAGGGTGAGGCAACCAACTATGCAATGTGCAGATTAAAGGCATGTACACACTCAACAAAAAAATGTGCAATATTTGAATAGTAATTAACACCTGATCTGAGTCCCAATCTTCCTCTGATATGTGGAAGATCAAACCCAAATAGTTTCTTTCCTCAACATGAGTATTTTAATTAGATTAAATTTCCAATTATTTCCAACATATTTATTAAATATGATGTCTGAGGCTGCTAAATAATATCCAGGCTTTTCAGATGGGAGTTTTGAGGCACGAAGCACCAAAGTGGTTTTTGTGACACAGCCAGGTTTAGAACACCTGCCCTTCACAACTTCCACAGAAACCCAAGACCAATGGGTCCAGATCATCTGGTCTGACATCCAGCCAAACCAAAAACCACAGAGTCCTAACATCCTTTTGAGAGGGCAGGAGAAGAGCTGGAAGAAGGCAAAAAGGCAGATCCCAGAGCAGGGAAAATAACAAATTCCATTCCCAAAACAGCAGGGAGATGGTACTCAAATTGTTTTCTTTGTTGCTGACAAGACCCAAAGGAAAAAGAGAGGTCCCAGACAACCTGAGGGAAAAAAAAAAGCCAAACCAAAAACCACTCCTGTCCTGTATTTGGTCAGCTGTTAATAACACAGCTATGTGAACCAGACACAGCAGCAAGACACCAGAATTCTTTTCACACTCACCTGCTTCTAGCAGGGTCTGTGCTTTGATGCTTTAGAGAGAATAAAAAGCAATGAGGCCCCTTGTCCTGACTGAATCAAGAGCAGGGGAGAAGCACATTCCATACTGAGAGAGCAGGAGAGAAATCTCCTTTGTACACACTTGGGGAATGCCCTCACACAGAGCAGCAGATCCTGCTGGGACATGGAGAGCAATGCAACATTCCCCAGAGCCAAGGGCAGAGAGAACTGGAAGGACAGAGCCAGATCCAGAGATTTTAGGGCCAGAGGAGTCTGGCTCAGGCAGGTGGATCTAACCTGTGAGGTCAGGACAGGACAGCCACGGTCACCACCTGGACATGTCCTGAGGGCAGCTCAGGGCACTCCTCAAGGTCTGTGAGACCAAACCCTGTGGGAGCTAAACCCTCCTGAAGAACAAGGGTTTGAACAAGGTTTTCCCATTTGTTCACCTGTAATCCTGATACAGAGAATGTGTTTTTTGATTTAGGAAAAACATTACATATCCAAAGATGTCCTTTCCCTGCCCAAGGGGTGGAAGAACAATATTAGACTATACAGGTGGGAAAAAACATAACCTTGAAAAAAATTAATTCCTGCTACACAGAAGTGGAAGAAATATGATCAATTCCATGGGGTTTTACACAGAGCAATGGAATGGAGCTTCCATCACCTAATAACTGATCTCAAAAATTCATGAGATATAAATAATGATCATAAAGAAGCTTATCATTTAAGTGATCATTCATGTGTTTGCTTTCACTATTCCTTCTGATTTTCAGATGTAATTTGTAACTTTTTATACAGTTTTTCTCCTTCTAGAAAAGGAGAAAATATTCAAATTTTGAGTTTTCATCTTAAAATTAACACAAGCAATTTCATTCTGCATCTTGAATTTCTCCTATACATTAAAAACATTCATATCAAATCACCTCAGACCCCTTTACTGATATTCAGCCATTGTATTCATTGAATAACACTTCAGGGATTCTCCAGTATTGTGCTCCTTGTTGCACAGTTATTCTTTTATTGCACAGCAGAAACATGAGCTGCAAATGTAATTCCTGAAAAGGAGAAACTTGAAATGAATACAATGTAAGAAATAACTTCATTTGTGTAAGTGGCTGAATTCAGGGAGCAATGCCTCTCAAAAATATTAGAAAAAAACTCTGATCTACAGGAGTTATAAATGATCATTGGAAATTTTGCTGAGCAGTGTAAGGCAGCAATTTATTCTTCTAAGCTAAAGGAAAAAAATAACAATTAAAAATCCTCCTCAGCAATTTTCTCTTTGAAGAACAGAGCAATGACATCAGTATTACAAGATGCACTGCTCAGGGATCAGTGAAACTCAGAGGGTGAACACTTCAGTTTATTTTGAATATAGTTAACATCTTGGTTTTATTTCATTAATATTTATACATTTTAGGAGTTAATCCTAGTTACCCCTTGAGTCAATGTGTTGACTCAAAGACTGCAGCAATCCCTCTGAATTCAAAACCTGGAAACAATTTCCAGAACCTGGAGGTTCTTTTGAACCTTATTCAAATTTATGAGGTACTAAAGGAAAGGTAGAAATCAGGATCACAGAAATAATTTCTTCCTTTGCTCATCTCCCTGTTTGTAATTGAGTGTTTAAATACTTTAGTTCCAGGTATTGCTTATGAAAGCAGATGCACAAGATGAATTCTTAGGTTCTTTCCCAAGGTATTCCTATGTTTCTATAAACCTGACATTTTCACTAGGAAAAAAGAAAGTACTTTAATTTCCCTTTCATCACCTGGGAATAGAATTACAGAAGTTAAAAGTCCTGTGTGCCATACCAGGAATTCAACATAGCACAGAAATAAAACTCATTCCTCTGCACTTCAGTCCAGCACCTTCACACAACAAAATAATTTCTTTCACAGTAATGTAGTATTTTTGGTTAATTTCATAGAATTTGGCAGAGAAACTCTAAATCCTATGAAAGAAACATAACGGGGTTTTTTTTGGGGGGTGGGGCAAATTTGTGGAAATTTCAGGTTATTTCTAATTTAGGTTTTCTTCAAGAATGCTCTGCGCATACCCCACAACCAATTCAGCAAAACATTGTCCAAGTAGGTCTCATACATGCCCCTAGAAGTAAAATGAACTTCGCAGTTCAAACTCTTTCTAAAAGCACTTTAAGAAACCTGCTTGAAAATATGAATTACTTTGGTTTAAAAGTAATTCACCACACCTACATTCCATTATTGAGAGCCAACACATCACCTGTATGGCAGCAAGCACACCCTGACCCAACTGGGTCATTCTTCCCCCTCTGCTCTTCTGGAAGCGCCAAAGTTCCAGTGATGGCATCAGGCCCCAACCCTCTTCCAACCATGGCAGCACAGAAGCTTAAAGCAGATAAAGGAATAAACAAGAGCTGGCAGGAGGCTGAAGGAATTTGGTTACCATAAACAGTCAGAAGTAGGGAAACCTACTTGGGTCTGGGAAGTCATTATAATAATTTGTTTAGAAAGCAGTGAAGAAAAAAATTCCCCAGTAAATACTGTGGAAGCTGCTGGATCAATTTGCAAGTGCTGAAAGCACACCAGCCTCAGAGACTCAGGGACATTTGTATTAAGCAAGAGACACACAATTAAGCTGCATCTCAAGCTAAAACCCTGAGGGCTCCACATTTCATTCCAGTCAACCACTGCTGTTTCTTGGCACTATTTTCTTTGCAAATATGAGTAATGTGGGCCCTTTAGTCACTATTAGGCAGTAATCTGGGGAAATCAACCACTTCCAATAATCTTATACTCCAATTTAGGGCACTCTGAAACCACATAATGAATAATACTGTCGCCAGTTCTCTCCTATAATGACACATGACATATGCCTGCTATTCCTCTTTTCAAATCAAATCCAACTGTGTTGCTTTTTTTTCAGAAAATCTTGTTTATTGTGTTCATTTGAGTTTCTTTCTTCACTCATTTGATGAAGAAGTAAATTTCTGCTTCGTAAGCAAGATATTCCTGGTTATCCTGGCATTCAGAAAGCAGCTGATTCCTTTGCAATCAAAAACAAATTATTTTTTCAAGTGAGTAACACCATGTTATGTTACAAGTTACTTCTGACTAATAAAAAATCTATTTTCACTGCAAATTAGAGAGCTTATTAAGAGACCTTCCAATGTTCTTGTCCCTCCTGGATGGATTTTACCTTTTACTACCAATGAAGAATTTGCAAGAATGATTTCCCTGTTGACAGATGTAGAAGAGGTTTTACAGCTAAGCTTGTTGAATGCCAGAATACAATCAAGCCATTTATCCAATTTCATGTCTAATGACCATTTTTGGTTTGTTTTTTCTTTTCTTAACCACTGGAAAATTCTGGTTAATAACATACATTAGAGCAATCTTCTAAGGAATAAAGTAAATTCCAATCTCTGCTGACTATGAAAGAAAGAAACAACCTGCAACAAAAAAAATTTTGAAATATGTGCAAACATTTTAAGAAGAAAAGTCTCAGGTGGAAGAAGGTAGAAACTTTTTGATACTTCTGCTTTTATAACTTGAAAATTCAATCTTTACCTTACTTTTAGGAGATGGATTGAAAATATACTTTACCAAAACACTGCTTTTCTGATTCTCAAGTAATCTAAGGCACTGTGAAATATACTGCCCTTTATCTGAAGTACTCCCAAATCATTCTCCTCCTTTTGCAGAAGCAGCATATCTAAGTCATAGATAACTGTGTGGATAATTCCTTATTCTTCCCAGGCAAACACAATCAATTGCATTCTTGAAATTCAATTTAAAAGTAATTTATCTTACATGAATATTCCAAATTCACAAGATTTCACATAAAGCTATTCCTGGAGCATAGTAAATCTCCAATAGAAACTGTTATTCAAGTAGAAATGTCCCTGCACAAAATAACTTGCAAGGTGTGTGGTGCAGTAATTCTCTTTACAATATTTGTGTGTGTGGGTACAGGGAGAGCTGGGTGGAAGTACAATTCACAACTGCATTTTAAATAAACTGCTAGAGAAAAATCTCCATTAAAAGGCAGCCTTGCAGGTGACTTTTCCAAGCAGTTTCCATCACCTCACAGTCACACTGACTCATTAGTCAGCTCGGAGCCCTGGCAGGAGTACCTGGTGATTTCCCTGAGGTCAGATGATCTTTTGCAGGCTGTGATTGCACCACATGTGCTTATTTATTTCTTCTTTCTCATTCTTTATGACTATTCAAGAGTTTTATTTACTGTAGGAAATGTATTATGGAGATACTTGAAACTAACACCAGTGAAATGAAATATAAGGCTGATTCCTTCGTGATCTCACATTTCCAAATACTTTTAATCAGGCTATTTTTACCCAAGGAGGAGACCAGAGATCATCTCATTTCCATGAGTAAGCTCTATCACAGTAAAAAATCCCAACAAAACCAATAAAACACCACTGCAGAATAATATTATTATTATTATACCTACTATAATGACTCACTAAACCAGCACAAAAGCTTTTGTCTGATTATTTCCTTCAGAGCACCTAACTAGTGGTAGATAAAATAGATTAACATGCATTGATATACCCATAATATAAAACCTGAAAACTCAGAGTTATAATACTTAAGTAACACACATAACAGGAGGCTCTATTAACACATAACATGCCTCTATTAACATTTTGGTGATGTAAAAGTCATGAAGGGATCACAGACTTTGTAGCTGGAGTGTTATCAAGGCCACAATTATATTTATACACACAGACACGAAGCCTTTTAAGAAATTTCTAGCAGCACAGAAACATGATTTATATTCATTCATGTAGAAGGTGAGGTTCAGATAACTTTTTTTAATGTTGCAATATCTTAGGAAATATTAGAAAATCCAAAACAAAAGCTTGAAGAGCTCCTGCAGCTCAGAGCAGCTGTTACCTGCTGGTTATTCTAAAGAGAAATCTCTGAATGATCTTAATGATCATCACAGCAGAGTTTCAGAAGAATATTATGCAGATAACTCAGAAGATTTAATCTGAAATATCTTTAATCAAATGACAAATATCATTACTGATGATCATATTAATAGAAAACATATAAACTTAGGCTTGAAAACCAGACTAATTTCCTGTGTGCAAACAAGGCACCTGAGAAATCACTGAAAAACTATTTAAACACCTCAGAGCTACAAAGCTCTTAATGTTGAGAGGCAGCACAGGATGCTGAGCTGAGGGCTGTGAGGCAGCTCGAAGCTCACAGTGCAGGGTGATTATCAGCAGGGCACATAACACATATCACACTGCAGGCTGTGTGGCTGTCCTGCTGGACAATTACAGCCCCAGACCCAAGGGAACCAACCTTGTTTCTAGGGACTGTGCTCTGGGAACACACCCAGCCCAGCCCAGCCCAGCAGCAAAGTGTGGGCAGCACTCTGGAGGAACCACTAGCATCCATCACCAAAAGCTCTCTCTCAGCTGCCTGAGGTACCCAGCATCTCATGGATCACACCTTTGGGCTGAGTTTAACTGGGAAATTTAACATCCTCAGGCTCGAGGATGAACATTTAGGTTCAGCATCACCTCCTGCCTTTCCTTTCCCCCTTGGCCACAGCATGGAGCAGCACATCCCCTCCCGGGACACTGAAGGGTGAGTTAACTTCTACTCTGAAAACAAACATTTCCTCATGCAGACTCATCATCCAGAGCCTCTGCTTTGGGAAACCATTAGGATACAAGTAATGCTGAAATCATTCCCTTTTTTCAACTTTTATACAGGAACTGAATTTATTAGGATCTATCCTGAAGGATTATGGCTTTGTCTTGGGACTTTAAAGCAGGAGTTTGTTTCATTTGCTACTAGTTTCTATCTTACTTGATAGTTGAATTATCCGTGTCTCCTGAGTGCTACATTTTCATCCTGAAAGAAAACAGAACAAAACAAAACACTTCTGTAGAGATCTGAGCTAGTGTTTCTTAAGTACATAATTTAATGCAGCTAGGTTTAGCTAAATACATTTTTATTTTGCTTTATTTTATTCTCTGACTTCCACAATGAATTTTCCACAAGTTAGAAAATGAAGATTCTCTAAACAGTGTTCTTCACTGATGTCCAAACACCATGCAAGTAGGTGGCTAAATGCTCAAAATGTGCTCTGCTCATATTGAGACACATTATTTGTATTTACCACCAAAAAAAGAAGACAACAGCCTAAAATTTCAGGCATATAACATCAATAAACATGATGTTCCCACAGCTATAGTAGCAATGTTAACATAGCGAAATTCTGCCTATAAAGGGAAAATAAATGCCATATGAAAGGTTTCATTCAGGCACACATCCCAGATTAAATTTTTGGGCTGTGAACAGATTGGACAAGCAGTGGGTCAGGCTGTTTTATCACATGAGCTTAGTTCCTAATGAAATTAGACAGGAAAAATAAATACAGGTAGTAAATTCAGAAATATGACAATTGGGTTCTGATTATTTCTCTCTCCTACTGTTTCTTAAAATTCACTCATGAATCTCAAAGATGAAAATGCATTCTGAGTCCAGAAATCATTATCAGTCCTGAACGTAAGTACAGAAAGACCAGAGTATGACACAAGATATTCCAGGGTAGATAAGGACAGTTTTAGCTGTCTCTGCCCTAATTTTGCTTTGATGTACTCAGGGCATGAATTATCACTATAGAGAGGTACAAGGAAAAAGCTCAGAAGTAACTAGAATCAAATTTTCAGAATCAGCTTAAAAATCCAATTTCAGTCTATGAAAACTACAAAAAGCCTGGTACAATTTTACACTTGGAATTAATGAGTCAAAGTGAATAGAACAGTAAGACAGAGAGAGTTCTCCTGCCCAGTTTAAAAGTGGTCCCCACACCCAGACAGTATTTCTCAACCTGCAGGAAATTGAATCTGAAATTACATACACCTAGGGTTTTCTTCTTGCCTTATTATGCTGTTTTCCAAGATGCAATTACATTATGGCATCGAAAGCAGTTCTGTTTTGCACAGGTATTACCATTTTTATTAACCAAAGTAACAATGGGTATATATCATTTACAATTAGTCCCTCTAAGTGTTTAACTTAATACCTCAGAAATTTTGGAAATTAAACCAGTAACAAAAAACTATTATTTACTGACATGTTTTAATAAGATTAGAGCCCTCTGTGTTTTATCTTCTGAAATTATTTTACTCTAGTCACTTCAGCTGGTGTGAAATTCTTGACGAAGATGCATAGCCCTATTGTCACTCTGAGCATGGCTCTTCTCCTCATGATTAATGTCAGCTGCATTCATGGGCTAATTTAAAAAATGCAGAAACTTTGCAAGCAAATTAATGTCTTTCAGAAATCTCAGCAAAATCACATGAGTACAAATTTTTCAGGAATAAAGTTATACTGTAAGTGAAGTGGCATTGGAGTTAGAACAAGTTTGGCAAATGTCTTCACAATCACTCTCCATTTCAGCAGTATTAACTTTCTACAGATTGCACTCTTGAAATGTGTCTTCCAACAAACACTTGACATTTATTTTCTCTGCTGGTATTAAAATCACTACTATTCCACCATAATTGTTTTTCAAATGTTACCTAAAATACTGGTTGCAAGCAACTCCCATAACCAGGTCACATCTATTCCCTTCCCCTGTGACAGACAGATTTGGATGTACAGGCACATACAACCAGCAAACTGTAAAATTAGCAACGAAATGAAGAAACCCCACAAGACAAATTACTGCTAGAATTAAGCACTATACAATAAAACTTCCTAAATTCTTTATATTGTTACACTACTTCTGGATTGATTATTTCATGAAGTCCCAAATGATAGAAGAAACACTCAAATCTGTGCCAGGGTCACAATCTCAGTTATATTTGCTATAATCCTCACTATGAAAGGGAGATTATTTTTTAAAGTTCTAAGTATACTTAAGTATCTTTTACTTATGCACATGCAGCCTGATCAGAAAGCACTTCAGCAAATTTTGTGCCTGTATTTTTTTAATATCTCTATTTATGATCATAAATGCCATCAGCAAAACTGGGAATTGAAATTACATAGTGAGGAGAAAATAGTCCCTGTTCTATATTTGAAAGATTAAAATTGAATTGCAAAAAAAGTGTCTTAATATTCATAGATGTTTATGTTACTGCAAGAAAAACACCCAGTTTATAAAATCCATCCCAAGAGCCATATGCAGTTTGTAACCATTTTACTTTCATAAAGTTGCTACCTCTTTATGATGATTTATAAGTAGATGAGTTAAGTGTGTGTATTTATATATATATATATTCATATCTATATCTGTAAACATTTATCCAGACTATTTGGCTATAAGGAGGACCACAAAGCTGCATTTTTTATGTTTTACAGTAATAAAAGACACAGAAAACACAATCTTTTCATGTGCATCCTGATATAAATACACTTTAAAACAAGCCAAGGTAGCAACACAGGTCACACTTAGACAATCATGTATTTATAATGTGCTCTAAGAAGCTTTCATGCTGTATAAGCCCCAAATATTCCAACACCAATAAAGTTTTAAAGGTCTGGTCCCCAAGAGCTTGACTGAGGTATTTGTATGTGAAATGCAAACCATTTTATCCAAGTAGATTCAAGTCCTTGAAAAACACCATTCCACACCCCACATTTTGAAGTGACAAAGACTAGGAAAAAAAATCTATTAAAACCTCCTTTTAGGATGCATTACTGATTAGAACTCTAATCCTACAGAGATTTATGCATTCCCTAAATATACTCAAATTTCATATCATTAATTCCATTGAAATAGAGGTGCTCAGTACAGAAAGCAGAAGGCTCAGACCAACAGAACTACTTAGATTCAAAACAGTCTGACAAGAACATTATTTTTAATTGAGATTGAAATAATTGACTTAAGTGGAGGCTTTTTGTTTCCTTTACTTGGCAAATCTGATTCTGCTTGATTAAAAAAAAGGCAAAAGGACTGAGTGGGAAGATTCACTCTGATCCTTCCCAGATTTCATAATAAATCGCCATCCCTTGGCAATCATTTACCTGAGTCAACTTAGGGAATACTAAGTCAGCTGAGCTTTCTTGCCTTTCATAACACAAAATTAAAACTGTAGAAATTATTGATTAATGACAAGAATATATATGGCCAGCTCCATCATTTAATAAAGAAAAAAAAAATCCATACCATTAAAAAAATGGATCTGGTTCAGTGTCCATAAATGTAAAACATGTATGCTTTACTACTCTGAGGAATTTCTGATTAACCCTCTAGCTCATACTGTACTCAGCATTTTTGATCGAGGCTCTAGCAGTGTCTGTTAAACAGAAATGTCATTATTCAAGGAGATGAAAAGTCATAAAGCATAATGCAATCCTGCACTGTCACCACAGGCAATAACCAACAGTGTGAATTCAGGCAAATGACTTCTGCTTAAATATAATTTCCTTACAGTGGAATGCATCACAAAAAAAGAAAGAAATTTGCTCATAAAACATCTGATAATTCAGGAGTCGGAAGGACTGGCCATATTTGCCAAGTTATAGAGATAATAACACAAACCACTGTGGTTCAGTGGCTTAGCCCTAGAAAAATGATAATATTGCTCTAATGCTCACAAGTCTGACATGAGAAGAGGCTGAATTACACTCTCTGCATGATGTAGAGTGATATTTCACACGAGCACCGAATTCATGAGCTGGAAAAGCAGCAAGAACAGGAGGCAACAAAACATAAACACTGCTGTGCACGAGCATTTCAATTAGCAGGTAAACTGCAGGCAAGTTTTGCTCTTCAGTCGATAAATATGCTTTTACCCTAAAACAAATTCAGAGAGTGATTTATTGATTAAGGAAAACAATTGATCCAGGGTTTGGTAATTCTGCTCCACTATTACCAAGCTGAGTAAACCCTGGTAACAAATTGTTATATGACCAACAGATCCCTGAGAAGAAAGGGATTCTTAAGACTCTGTTGTTGTCTCATTTACAGGTACAGAATAATTACAGTTCTGTGATTCAGAATATAGGAAAGGAAGTGAAAATAAGCCAAATAATTCTGGTATATTCAGTGACTCACTGCTAAAAATCTTAAGTGTAATACATAATAGCATCTATGCAGTTATGTAAGCAACATACAATATTATTTTCAAACTATATATTTCAAAATCATTAGTCACATAAAGCCATGCCGTAAAATTTGATTGAAAAGAGACTTTATCCCATACAAAGTCCAGATGACTCTGGGAAACATCAATAAATATAACTCCTACTGTAGCATGGGAAGTCATTTCACTAACCCTCGCCTTGTTTGCTTGGAAAGTCTTGTGAGAACCAATAAAATCTTTCTTTGATTACAGTGGCAATCAATACTTTGTTTCGAACACAAGCAAACACTTTAAATCCCAAGATTAAAAATCTCCCTAGAGTATCTGGTTGACTTTTTTTCTCTGGCCCTTTTCTCAAGTGCTGTCCCAATAACAGCAAATCAATCACAGAATCAGAGAATAGCCTGAGCTGGAAGGGACCCACATGGATCATTGAGCCCAGCTCCTGTCTCTGCACAGGACAATGCCCAAAATCTTGCCATGAGTCTGAGAAAGTCTGTTTCTTAGCAAAGGACAACTGAAAGTATTCCCAAGGCCATTCCCAAATCAGATACTACAGGTCTGATAAGGACTCTAAAACTTTTCCTGACCCAATATATTTGCCAATATCTCCACAAAAAGTGCTTTGCTCCCCTACAGTTGCCTCCTCATTAAAGATCCCCTCGTGGGAACTCAGACCAGTATCTTCATTCAAGCTGATATCAAGTTTTTGCATCCTTTTCAGACTGTCTTGATTTTCTGCCAACACAGCAATATTTAGCCAACTAATTTAATATTACTGATTAATGAAAAAAGCCTATAGCTCCCAACTTTTTGTGTGTCTAGTGTCAACATTTGACAGGAACACCAGAAGCAGTACAGCTGGTATAAAAAGGCAGTGTATGGAGGCAGATATTTTCAGGTATTCTCATGAGTAATTGCTCTGTTGGATCAGCTATTTGAGTAGTTTTTTCTCAGAAAGTGATGGACTATAACCACACCCAGCTTCTTTTCCTTCAGTTTAAGAGAGATGTGAAACTGAAGAAGGTCCTGCTGATGCCATGGTGATAAAGAGACTAAAGCACAGGGAGAGAGGGAGCAGATATGCACAGGCTGGCAGAGAAAAGGCTAAAGACAACCTAACAGGAACCTACAATTCCTTGCAAAGCAGTTACAAGATGTCAAAGCCAAACTCTTCTCAGCCTCATTCACCCAATAAATCAAACGAGTTTGGTAGGTTGGACACTATGGAAAAGCTCTGCACCAGGTGGGTAGTGTGTCATAGATTTTATATTAATTCCATTTTCAGAGATTTTCAAGACTTTTCTAGGCAAATCCACAATTGCCCTGATTTACCACTGGCATTAGAGCCCCTGTCAAGCAAAGATTTGGTCTGATCATCTCCTGAGGTTCCACTGAGTCAGTTTTTATGCCTGTGTGATAACCTGTAGGAACGAGACTCATCCAGGCACCCATCCAGTTCTGAAACTGAGACTTGCTGTAGCTGCCTCTTGGAAAAAGGCTCAGCTTTTGAGGATGGGGAAGATATTTGGATAGATCTTCACTCTATTAAGAACAAGAGAAGTGTTTTAAACCTCTGCAAGTGAGTACAGATTGAATTATACTCCCTGAAGTGCAATAGGGAATACAATCTAATCTCATTAGGTCAATAACATACTGTGCTAGTAAATCTAGTTTATTTTTTACTCTACTCTTACCGTTCTCCATTGATTATTTTCATCATTTATCCATATAAATATGCTAGGTCACCCAGAAAGCCTGATTACTGTAGTTAAGATTATCTAAGAAAAAGCAAACTAAGTATTTATGGTTGCAGAAAAAGAAAACCATTAATTTTTCACAGAAACTTTCAATAATCTGTCCTGCAAACAGTTGTCAAGAAAATTACCGAAATATATCAGATGCATTAATTTGTAACTCTGAGTGAAACAGATCTGGAGGATTATTTTTATTTCCTTTGAGTTTGCAAGATAGTAGGAGAGCATTCTGAACTCATTGGCTTTTCTTTCAAAATAACTTAGGGATATCACTCCAGCAGTGATCCCTGCTGGAATGAAGGTCACTGAAACAAAGAACTGAGATCAGCAGAGGACTGAGGGTTCATCATGATTCCTGCACTTACTTTACTTGTTTCACTGAAGGTGCTTTCCCTGAAGGAGGAAGGGAAACAAAAGAATTACAGAAAGTCGTGTGGTCTGAGAGGTGCTAACTCTCACCTCCTCCATCAAATTTAAGTACTGTAAAAATGCTCATGGTAATCACTGCAAAATCAGATTTTTATTCTAGTCAATCATTGCTTTTTGCAGCCAGGAAGACTTTGCCACCATGTTTCTGTATCTTCATCCTGTTAAACCCCTGGAAAACAGCAGGCACCAGAGTCCTTATAGCCATGAGGAAACCAACAAGTGCCAGCTCCTCACAAGTCAAAAGAATGGACTGAGGGAACGGTGCCAGGTTAGTTAAACACAGCCCAGCCAACCCTATGTCTCTTTTCATCTCTTTTTCCTTTCTGTCCGTGGCAGAGGATAATCTGAGGAATTCAAAAGCCTAAATATACTCAGTACTGAAGTCCAGGAAGAGAAGCATCTCACCCATTACAAAGAGTCTGTGGCATTATTGGTGTCGAAGCAGAATATGGATTTGTTTTTTTCTCCACTACTGATAAGCAGCAAACCATTCAATTTATTCTCAAATTGGATTAAGCCAGATATCTCTTTTCTAATGTTTTATACATCTATCTTTCATAGCTACCAAATACTTCTTACACATTTTCCCACTAGTTTCGATTTATAAACAAAATTAAAATATTTCAGACAGAAATTATGATGATAGGAAAAAGTAGTTTCAAACAACCCATGGCAAAATTTAGCAAAAGTAAGCCATATTTAAAATAGGTATATTTTTTTAACTCAAATGACATGTTTATACTTTACCTGTTTAAAATAATTAGCAGCTGGTGGTCATTAGGATAATGAGATTAAATAGAAATGCATATTTCCACACAAAGAAACCTAAAGATCTGTGAGGGAGCAATGTAATTAGGACACATGGAACAAATGATGGCACCATGAAGAATTTAAACTGCAAATATTTCAAATAAGAAAACAGCAACAATCCTGGCTTTGCAGGTTTGGGAACAGCATAAATCTATTAAGAAAATTATTGCCACAGGACTAGAAATGTTGTGTTTTAAAATCTGATTTTGGTGAAGTCTCTGCTGGTGTCTGTGCAATAGGGAACAGATCAGGCCCTACACTCAGCACAACTGAGGCATCAGAAGCAGCAGCAACTGTGAAAGCTGGGATTGCCAAAGGACAGGAAGCTGTGTGCTCCATCCTTCCCCTTCTGGAGAGTATTTACCAGTTTGGAGCTCCCTGCCCCATGCCCTGCTGCTGTGAACAGGCACTGGCAATGCTCTGACTTATGGCAGCAGTGGAATTTGGCTCCATGCTCCATTAGCTGGCCGACAAAGCAATGCAGGACTGTTATTGAATCATATACCATCCTTACTATTCTCCCTTTCTCACTTTTATTTCACTGGGTAATTTTATTTTTTTTTTCCCACCACCCTATTTCTCAGGAGAGAGAAAAATGCTTTGTATTCTATTTTTAAAGCTATCCCCAGCAGCAATACCAATACTAGTATTTTCACAAACTGTCTTCTCCCATCCACAAATTCTAATAATATGCCAAAGAAAGCAGTTTATGTGTTACACCTAATTTAATATCTTAAATGAACAGTACTGATAAGAACAGATAATTATTCCATTCCTGCCTATTTGATATTTTCAGTTCACTTTTTGGTGTAGGCTTTCCTTAATGCTAAACAGTATTTTCTAGTTTATTCACTAAAGTATCCTACCAAACACAATATTTCCCATCAGCAACAGAATTGATCAGGAAGCGTTCAGAGCTGGGCAGCAGCACAGCACTGCCTTTCAGAGTCATTGATTTACTTCCAATGAAGCCAATAGGAGCTTCCAATCAACAGAATATTCACATTGCCATACTGAACATAATTTGGTGTTTAGCAGTTACTCAAAAATATTCATTTTAGTATGCTTAGAAATAATTTCAGTATTCTTAAGAGTTGCAAAAGATATTGCAAGAAATGAATGATGAGACATGAAGGCAAGCATATATACACATAATTTTGTGTATTTTTAAAATAACTGCCTGTAAGTTTCATCCCTCACCACCACGATCACTCTACCAGCATAGCAACATAAACACTGCTTCCATCCAACAGTTTAAATGAAAAAACAAAAGAAAATCTTTATCACTTACACCCCCTAATGCCAAGAAAGTATTCTATACCATTATAATTTGAATATCCAGAAACTTATCTCAAGAAAGGGCATCTATGCTTCTGAATTATTTTCATTTGATCCAGACATGAAGGGCGAGTCAAGAAACAATAAAAACTTGCACCCCATAATTAGGAGTATTTTTTATACAGAAATATTTCCCTCAGAATTCTATTCCCATTTCCATGAAAGTTTTTGTAAATGTGTCAAACAATTTATTAACATATTCATTACAGAAAATAGCATTTCCTCTCTACAAATCAGGATCTGAAAGAGATCTGCTTGTCTAAAACTGTTCTCACATTTTGAACCAAGTCTGCAAGACATGGCCCATTTAAAATAAGAACAGAACAACAATAAAACCAAACAGCTTGTTGAGTTTGTGTTATGCAGATAGAAGGGTGCCAAACAACTTTAAAGATGCTACTAAAGTAGGTGAATCCTTAACAATTTCCATAATAATTGCAATAATAACAATAATTACAGCTTTTTCAAAGCTGCAGGGGTTTTATCACAATTGATTCTCTTACAAGAGTTTCCAATGGAATTAAAATAGAGAAAACAAATGTGTTTTTCTAAGGTTTCCAAAGTTTTGATTTAGCCCAGTGGACTAAAGATGTTGGGCCCACACCTTGTCATGGACACATGTGCATTAAGAATTTGCCAGAGTTCCTTGTTTGGGTTGTGCCCCACAGACAAGGAGTCCTGCTGACTCTGCCACTGAGCCAACCTGAACCTGTTCTTTAAAATATGAAATTCTCACTACAAATTGTGCATGTCTGATGTGCCAAATAAATGTTCCTGAAATAAATGAAGCAACAACTTGTGTCATGACAGTGGACACAGCAGCAGCTGTAACAATATGCTCCCAAAAAATGCTTGCACTTGATTTTTTTTTTAAACAAAGTCAATATCCTTAATTCTTAGGCTCTTTTCTTTTAATTTGATGTGTAGGAACAGAATTTTAATTAATAGAATTTTATACATAACAAATTAAAAAAAAAGGCATTATATCCCTTTAAAAGCAAGCAATTCATTTGTAATTATATCTTATGTGAAATAGTAATATATTTTGAATAGTAATAAGTGCAAATAGACAGATGGTAAAGAGCAGGAGCTCCTAAATAACATAAACCAGAGTCTAAAGTCCCTGTGAAATCCTTTCTTTAATATATATTTTCATCAAGACCAGTTCCTGCAGGAGTAACTGGAATCTGTGAGTGCCTTCACTCCTTTAACCTGCACTATTTCCACACACCAGCTCTCGTCATTCACAGAGACATTCAACAAGTTACCACATCCAAACATCACAGTCTCCTGGCATGAGCTTTCCTAGGGAGCCAAGCTGCTCAAAGTAGCAGGGCACTATTTAAATTAAAGCCCCTCCCAAGCTGTGGAAGGAACATGAGAAACACTTCTCTAACAGCAGTGATATTCTCAATATCGAGGCACCACGGCAGCAGCACCTCTCAGCAGGTCAGGCAGGTCTGTCTGTGCAAAGCTGTGCCAACGCTGGATTATCCCAAGGAGTAATAAACTGGATTATCCCAAGGAGTGAGTCCAGCAGCATTACCCACAGCAGCAGAATTCTGTGTACAGGCTAGATCCAAGACTTTATTAGAGACAACTTTTGCCTCATTAAGGCAGTAAATCCAAAGCGAGTTATAAGCACCATCTCTTGCTCCTGAGCAATTAACTTGTGTCATCGTTCCACAGTCACCAGTTCTAATTTATCCTTAATGAGAAGAGTGTTAGAGCCCACATGCAGCTCTGAGCAAATACAAAGACTTGTAGCACACTCAGTTGTGATGCTCATGTGAAAGCTAATATACACGAACTGAAATAATCCATGCAACACAAAGAAAATTGTTACAATTGCATAAAGGCAGGTAATGGTTTCCTTCAAATCAACTCAGGAACTCCAATCTCATATTAATATAGCTTTCCAAATTGTGAATAAAATATTTAGAATACTAAAAATTAAAATAAATTTAATTGTGCTTCCTAGCTGGTATCTCAGTTTCAATTTTTATCAGCGTTCTTTTTTAATCCAGTTTTATGAGCTTTTCTTTCCATAATACAACTAGGGCAATGAATATATTTGAACTTTATTCCCATCTTGATATATCTGTTATTTGACTTATGCAGAACTTTCAAGATTTATCCCATAGGTTATGAGTAAAAACACATACTTATAGTAGTTTTAAATTGATCTCTTCTGAATTTCAAACATTGACACTGTTGCCTTTACTAAAGTTGGGGTTTTTGAAATCTAACTCTGCAGGGTTTGGGTTTTTATTTTACCTTAATGGATTAAGGACAGCTTAGGGCAACATGAGCTCTAGTCAGTCTTCCTCCAAGGAGCGTTCTTGGTGCAAAAAGTGAAAATTAAACCTGAAGGCTTGAGTACAAGGTGCGAAATGCAAAACTCCCCTTGTGTTTTCTCATCATCTTCAACTTCCTTGTTAAAAATTTATCAAACCTACCAGTTATGAATATCAAGCACTGACAAAATGCATGAGATTAAAACATCAAGATTCACAGCTTTAAGAAAGTGTCAGCCTGAGAAACTGGATTTCTTCTTCCTGAATACCATGTGAATTCTCCATTTTGCTGCACTGGTTTTTAGGTGAGAGGAATACGAAACAGATGTTCAAGGCCTCCATGCAGCAACACGTACCACAAAACAGCCCACAGAGGCTTCTAGAACAACAATCTAGGCTTCTTTTTTATTTATTTCCTACCCCAATTGTGTAGGCTCTTAGCAGCCTGTAGCTGTTACCTCTTGTCTCATGCTGAAGGCTTTCTCCTTGAGCCCCCAGTTGGAAGATATTTTTAATTCACATACACTACTGGTAGTCCCCTGCAAGAGAAGAAACATCCACGGGGACAGACAGAGACCATTCTAACTTAAAGCTTGTATGCAAGAGAATATTTCTAATGTCATTTTTTTAAAAGAATGCGTTTTTATATGTAGATACTGAGTTTTAGATACATGTGTATAAATATATATTATATTCATCTGTTGTGTACTCACCTATATGTGTTTATATAGTTATATATAACTTCTTTTTTGCTGAAGAAACAATTTACTCCTTCAGGCCCGTTCTCCCCTCTGCTGAATATTAAAATAAGATGTGAAATAAAGTTTCCACCCAGCCTGCTTATGCTCTAGAAGAGGTTCATCCCATCAGTGAAGTGAATAAAACTCTAAAGCAGTGATATAGGAAGCCTTGCCCCAGGGGTGATGGGAGCCTGTGCCACTGAAGCCATGTGGTATCTCACAATTTTCCTGGGGTGTTCTTGGGGGTTTTACTGAGGAGCTCTGTCCACAGATACATTTCTGTTTAAACACTGCTCAGGCCACACTCAGTGCCCAGATCAGTGCTAGTAAATCTATCCGAAGCCAACACAAACTCAAACACCACGTCCTTGTGGCCACAAAGTAGTTTGTAACTGCTCCAAGGCCTTCAGTGAAGACAGAAGGATGCCCAGACTTTACTCAGCTACGTAACAAAGGTGAGCCCATATGGATGCAGCAATGCCTGCAGCAGCTGTGTAGAGCTCACAGAGGTAGGAGAATAAAAAGGAAGTACAAATCCACACTGACAAATTCAAGTTGGCACCACTTGTAAAGAAACTCCTAATACTTGTGCAGTGTTACTGAGAGAGAAGCCAGTTTTGTTCTCCACTATTAAAATACCATGTTCTCCAAGTGCAGTTTGAAAAGAAAGGAACCATGATCATGGAATTTACCATTTTACTTTTCTGCTACTACATCGCTCGAACAAAAGTAAAGACAATATTTCTTGGAGTACATAAATGTGTTTATAATGTACACTAAACCAAAGAATATTCTTGGAATTTACCTTTATCTTTAAAAGCTGCAGTGCAAACTTTTCAGATCCAGAAGTATAACACATTTTGATTTTATAAGCAAGTTCCTCATTTATCTGGTTCTACAGTTTATGTCCCGCCTGTATCTGTTTTATTAATGCCAATGGACTTTAAAGATCTACCACATTGCCTTCAGTTCCTCTCCTCTCCTTCATTAAACACGTTCTTGACACATTTTAGGACCCATACTGCACTCACATAAAGAGGATTTATGAATAAACATGTGAGATGAGCTCCTGCTCACCCAGACTAACATCAAAATTCATATTTTTATTTTCAGAGCCAGGTGAGAATTCCCCATGGAATATGCATTGTGTAAGATTTGGCACAAACCTAACATTTCTTTTTGATTTACAGTTGTGTTCTCTGAAAAGTACAAATGAAAACACACAACCTTGCAATAAAACTTTATGCAGTGCTAGAATTAGCATCCATGTGTTCCTGGGCACTGTGAGCTGCAGCAACTGCTTGGCTGTTTACAAATTCCAAGCAACCACAGGTATGTGCATTTGTATTTAATCAATTCATCAACCACGCTGCTCTTCTGCTTTATTCAAAACTCATTTCCACGTGACTAGAAGAGGCTCTCACTGAGACTATTTTTTTCCATCTGTAAAATCCGTAATGTACAGATTAAGTCATTTTTAACTACAAACTAATAACAAACTAATGGTATAATTTATGTGGTAATCTAGTTTGTCATTTGAACACTGTAGAAAATAACAGTAGCTGCCAAGCCAGACATCCTAGTAAACTGTTATAGTACATATTTAGATAAGTGAAACCTCATCATACTATTCCAAATTACAAATTTCTAAGGAGTACAGAGCAAATGACAACAGCACAGTAAACACAACTCTTTGAAAGTCAATTCCAGACCATTTTTGGTAAAAATATCACAAGAGTCATAACTTTGCTGTACTATTTCAACATGTTTCAAAGCACTCTCAGGCTCTACACTCCAGGTTGTGAGATATCTGGGGCTGGGGGCAAAATTCACAGCAGTGAGAGACCCCTCCCATCCTGCCAAGCCTCAAAACAAGGCATGATAAAGAACCAGCCACGTGAGACACCTTAAACTGGTGTAGGTTCCATTTCGTCAGCATATATAACATCTTCCACAGCCTCAGATTTTCAATTCAGCATCAAATTGTAAATGAAGTGCAACAATAACAATTATGTAACTGCTGTTTTGTGTGGGCTGGAAGTACCTTTGGGCATAAAACGGGGCCGAGATGAGATGCACTCAGAGTGGCAAAGGCATGAAAAGCAGCACTTCTCTAAGTGCATAGCAAGAGTCTGAAAAAGCCTTTTCCTGGATCCACAAAGCTGTGCTAGAAATTAATTTTCACAAATACGAGGAAGTTGTGCATTCTACACCAGAAAGCTGGAACAGTTTTGTCCAGCTGTGGCTCATCAGTACCAAAAGCACTGTCCACAACACAGGTTCTGACACCACCTCCTAAACTCAGAATATCTGAATTTTCCAATATTTTGGAAAATCCTTGGAATCTCTTCCAGGGATGTACTCTTTGTCTTTTACTAAATGACTAATTTTGAGTCATTGGTCTTTATTTTGTTTTGTGAGTCTTGAAGTGTTTTGGCTTATTATTATTTCTTAGGATGTTACAAAACTACTCCGAAGTCTTAAAAAGTAGAAAATATGACACTGGAAAGAACTTCAATATGGTCTTAGTAAAAAAAAAAAAAGAATCTTCAAATGTGCTATAGTGACTGAGGATGAAAGAAAAACAAAACCATCCCCTAACCACCTGGACAGGTATTCAAGTCCCTGCTGTTTATATATTTCCTTAACTTCAATGCATCCTGAACTGGCCTGAAGATTTTGATCCCAATATTGTACAGGTAAGTTTATTAAATATTGTTGAAGATTTCAGTTTCAGCACCTCAAAATTGTTTAAGGCATTTCCCAAAGTTATGCCTGCCCTACCAAGGATCCAGCAGCTGGAGAAGGAACCATGTAGGTACTGCTCAGCTCACTTGGCAAAATAATGCGAGCTTCTCAGCTCCCATGGATATTTGTCTTGGCTTTTGTTCATGGATTCAGTTTTCCATGAGAAAAACTGTATATGAAATAACACTTTCAGATTGTTAAGACCCTCATTCACACACACACTTCCCGAAAAAAATCTTTACCTACCATTGAAAAAGGTGTCACAGGAAGAGTCTGAATATAATTTAACATTTTAAGCAAAGCTTTTGGATCCAAGAGCATTCTACATGGTATTTCCACTGTCACCATTAACCTGTACACTGTGCCAATCTGTATAAAACCAACTGTGAAAAATATCACATTATACCATTCTGAGCAGCTTCCTACATTCTTTACCTTTAGAAGTACACTGGAATGAGAGAGGGATTGAAAAAGATTTAGGTTTACAAAGAGGAAACCACAAAATATTTTACTTTCTTATCCCTAAAGTATAACAAGCAAAAGATTTAAAAGAAAAATAATTCAGCGTATTTTATCTAAGTATGTGCACATGGAAATTAAGATACATGTTACATGCTCTTTATCTCCATTAACATACTGACATATTCCTCAACACTACCCCCTCCAAGAACAAAGCTTTTATTTTTTTTTAGGAGGTTTGATTACTCATTTCACTCTGCAGTGATGCAGGAATAAATTGATCAATGACATTGCTCAGTATCACAAAGTACTGGGTTGTACTCGCCTGATTCAGTGTTCAGTCAAGTAAGTAGAAATCAAAGAATGTTGTTAAGATGTTAATCAGACCTTTGCCCTTCACATTCAATACCACAACTTTGTTCTGTAAATTCCTGGAAAATCTGAAGTTTTTGTTTTAGGGAAAAAAACCGAAACTTTCAGGCTGATTACAGGTTACACTATCTTTAAAAATTGTATTCAATTACACAACCAAAATACGTAGTAAGAAATATTTGGCCTGTGGAACTGGAAAAGCTTCAGCAGAGTGTAAAACCCAGTCTCCTGTAGTTTGGTTCACAGAATCACAGAGCAAACTAGCTTGGAACAGACTTTTGAGATCAAGTCCAACCTATGACCAAACACCTCCTCATCAACTAAACCACAGCACTGAGTGCCAGGCCCAGTCTGGTTTTAATCATCTCCAGGGACGGTGACTCCACCACCTCCCTGGGCAGACGATTCCAGTGCCCAACCACTCTTTCAGGGAAGAATTTTTTCTCGATGTCTAAGCTAAACTCCCCTGGTGCAGCTTAAGGCTGTGCCCCCTCCTTCGGTTGGTGGTTTTCTGGCAGAAGAGATCAACCTCCACCTGGCTACAACCACCTTTCACCTGTAGAGCAGGGGGAACTCCAAAATAAAAGACTGCTATGTCTAGGGCCAGATGAGGTTCCAGAGGTCTCTGAGTGCTGCCCTTTGCCCACAAGAAGCCCCCTCAGCTGCAGGCTGGGCCAGAGTGTGTGGACAGGCTCGCTGCAGGAAAGGCTCCAGGGCTGCTGGTGGACAGCAGCTGAAGCAGAGCCAGGTGTGCCCAGGTGGGCCAGAAGGCCAATGGCCCCTGGCTAGTGTCAGCAGTGGCCACCAGGAGCAGGGCAGTGCTTGTGCCCCCATGCTGGGCACTGGTGAGGCCACAGCTCGAGTGCTGTGGGCACCTCAACTCCAAAAGGACATGGAGGGGCTGGAGCATGTGCAGGGAGGGGAAGGGAGCTGGGGAAAGGTGTGGAGGTCGTGTCCTGTGTGGAGGGGCTGAGGGAGCCTGGGGGGCTTGATACCTCAGGTCTGAACTTTTCTATGTTCCCAGCCCTGCCCTGCCCAGTGTCACTCTGCAGTTCCCTGGAGCTCGTTCAGTGCTGTTCTCTCATGCTCACACACACACAACAAAGCCTCTCCAGCTCTCCAAGGACACCCAGACCCTCCTAGGCCCAACAACTGCAAACCACAATCTTGGGGACAGGGGGGCAAGCTTGGGCAAATTCCATCCTTGCCTGGCTTCTGCTTGGGGAATTGATGCTGAGATCCAAGTGGGAAGAACTCGGGAGCTGTCCTTGTCCATGTTGGGATGCACTGAGGCAGGAGCCTCTGGAGCCCAGAGTGTACCTCTGAAGGCCTTTCCAATCAATCCCTCCTTGATTCCTTTATTCCTGTCTGCTCTCTGTTTCTAGGGAGCCATTTAAGGCATCAGGGTCATCCTGGAGGAGGCTTGGAGGGGAGAACGACCTTCTGTCTCTCAAGAGCTCCATGACAAGAGGGTGCAGCCAGGTGGGGGCCAGGCTCTGCTCCCAGGGAACAAGGGACAAGAGGACAATAGGAAACTGAAATTGGCTACTAGGAAAAAGTTCTTCACAGAAAAGGTGGTCAGGCCCCAGGCTGCCCAGGGCAGTGCTGGAGTCACTGTCCATGGAGGGATTTAAAAGAAGTGTAAATGTGGCACTTGGGGACATGGGTTAGTGGTGGCCTTGGCAGTACTTGGGCTTCATCTCAAAGGTTTTTTCCAAACTAAATGATTCAATGATTCTACAAAAAGGAAAAAAATAAACATTAATGGCATATTCGATGAACTACAAGGGAAAAGTGTGGTTTTGTTTATACTTCTCAATAAAAAACAGAAAAATTCCTGTAATAAGCTTTGTTATTTCAACACACACACATTGTGCCTTTTTGCTACTACTTTTGTCATGAGAAGGAGGTATCAGAGCTTTCATTCTTGATATTTCTGACCTTTTCAGTACTCAGTTATGTTTAGATTCACTGTCAGTTCTACCTCTTCTTCAGAGGTTACTAAGGCTGTAACCAAAGAAAAATGTGAATTGCCAGCAAGTCAAATTACAGAACATTAATAAGGTCAAAGCAGTACAGTTTATTATCATCTTTCATGGAATACATGAAACATTAACGCTGTGTTACTTCATTTTCATGACAATAATTGTTAAGAGACCTTCCCGTGCAACTTATTCTCATTACAACTTTAAAATTACATTGTGATTTGTAATCCTGTAGTCCTCTTAGAATTTGTCTCTCTCTAAATATCTTATTTCAAACTGCACAGAGCCGCACATGAAATATTTCCAAGTAGCATGTTTTATTTGCACTTCAGAAACGAATGGAAAGTAGACTGAGGCACACTAGCAGGAAGACTGTAAACAGGATGACATTTCACATGCAAATGCACAAAGACAATGCATGAACCCCATGGCTGAGCAAGAGATTGAGCTAAAGGCCTCCTTCCAACCTACTCAATCAGAATTATTCTCCATCATTGTGAGGATCAAAACACAAAAAAAGTCTGGAAATGCCTATTTAAGGTAGAGTGTATTTTATAGAGAATGGTAATGGTTGGAGCAAGTTGCTGTAGTGGGAGATATGGATTTGGATGATCCTTAATGCCCCTTCCAACCCAAACCACTCTGTGCTTCTGTGCTTTCAGCATTACAGCAACGGGAGACAAGGTTTTCTCTCCCCGTCCCCAGTGCAATATACACTGCCCAGCCCAAAATGTACATTTCTCATGAGTTAATATATTCTTCCAAAAGCTAATTAGGCTTCAGGATTACCTAGCTTGATCTCTGAGATAGCAAGGGATGGATTTTCAGCTCAGTGCTAGGAAATTATATATATTATTATATATTAACAAGTTGCATATCAACTCCCCATGCAATAGGGTGAACATCAACCTTAATTTGCTCAGCAAATATTCATAGAGGCTTCGAAATTATACATTATATATGGAATACTTTCCTTTAAACAATAAAAATATCCCTGCTTTTTATTTGGAGCACTAGGATTCGAAAGCAAAAGTAAATATAATTGAAAGTTATTTATTTCATATACACTACAGAGACAATGCTGAAGTGTTGGTATAGATTCCATTTATGACCCATATATGAAACACACAGTGTGTTTCTCATTTTGAAGGTGGGAAAGCTTTTTTTTTTTGGTTGTTGTTGCTTATTCATTCTAACTTTCCAGATTGAGCAAGGTTCATTATGAGTTCAGGTGGATTATACAATTTAGAGGCTCCAGCTAAATAGGGACTTGAGCAGCTCCATATTCATAGGATCTTTCATGTATGTCATGTTCACAGTACCTGGCTTCTGAGCAGGCCTTGGAACAACATTGCTTTTAGGGAACACTGTCCAGCTCTATCCTGAATCCCCATCTGCTGAGATGGAAGCAGGAAAAGGCTGAACAGCAAAATAAACGGGGAAAAAGAACAGTCATAGTCTGGTTTTGGGTAGCTAAACTTTCCTCAATGGACTACACTGACATTACATAGTTTGGGCTGAACCTAGAAAGCAATAATCTCTTATCTGCATGGCAGTAAAGTCCCAATCACCACAACTTTGGTGGCCACACCCTCTTCTCCAGTTGCTCAGAACAATCATTTTGGATTAAGCCCTTTCCAGAGTTAGAATGACACAGCCTATATCCATTCTGCTGGGCATGCCCTTGCTTTCTGTTCTTACATTCTCTTTCCCACTTCTCTCCACCCTGGGCAGATACCCAGCTATCAGCCCTGCCACTTGGTGTAGTGACTACTGCAAGCCCAGACACACAGATACAGGCTCTGCCTTTTCAGAGAGGCTCCTTTAAAGTCTTGCAGATTTTTACTTTGCCTCCTAACCCTGTCAGAGAACCACACTCCTCCCTCCTTTGTAAGATGCATCAGTAAAATGATCTCACGATTCTGTTGAAGTTGGGTCATTAACACAATTTAAGTTAAAAACTCTGAACTAATTGAGTGAACCCAAATAAGGACTGGCAAAACAAGCATCAAGGACTGTGTAAAGCATTTGTGCTATTGAAATAGTCAGGGTATCATACACAACCCAAGGCTCTGTCCATTGGAACAATTACCCATAAACATGGACTGAGAACTCTCAGTTTCACTGTGGCAATGAAAAGCACTGAGTATTAACATGTTTGGGGGTTTGGGGAAAGACCATAAACATAAACAGGTTCACGAGAGCCTCTTGGACAATATACTACCTCAGCTCTACCCTGAATTCAGTCACTCAGCTGATTCTAAAAACCAGCTGGACACCAGAAGGGGAACTGTCAAAGACAACTGATTTTCAAAAGGTGCAGCAATAACATACTTGCAAATCCTAAAAACAACCCACAAAGCTTCACTTCAAATTGAGTAATTTTTAAATTAAGTTTGGACAAGCTGAGTTACTTTGGGAGTTGTACCCCTGCCTCCAAAGCCTGCATGCTAAGCTGGGGTCATGGGAGCAGTGTGAGCACACCCAGCTAAGCAGCTTTCTCCATTCTGAATAAAATCAATGAACATTCTGAGCAGAAGGTTTGGAGTGAGAAATTACCTACCATGACAATTGGTCAAAAGTGTAGCAGGGTCACCATTTTATTATGAACATATAAAATAATTCTTCTAGCATGTTATGGTTTAACTGCTCACCTGGGAATGACCAAAATTAACTGGTTTTAGTGTAACTGTGGAACCTTGTTATTTCTATTCTTAGGTTTAAAGCATGTGATGCAGTAAGAGGTCCTGAATCAAAAATCTGGCCAAAACTCTGTGCTTGTATTAATAGATTTTGCATTATACTGACTCACATATAATTGTATGAAATCATGTCAGACTGAAGAGTGTTTTCATGGCAGTTCCTCCACGGCAGTGTGCCAACACCACTGTACACTCTGTTTGGTACTCATTTGTTGAAGGTAGCTTCTATTGGCACAGCATGTAAAAATGCATTTTCCTTTCCATTTTTTAAACATTGTAGTGTCATACAATGTTTCATAATTCACAATTACACTAGTATTCATAAAGCCTTTTGTTTTCCCCAAATGAAAAAAAAAAACAACTGCTTTTACTTTTCTAAACCATAATTCTTGTGGAGTTTTTTGGTTTTCATGATCTGAGTCTATTGCTTTTCATGACATCAAAACTGGAACCCTTCTCTAACAAACATGATAAATGGCTGGTTTCTTTTACAACAGAAACCATGTGGAATAGCATTAAAAGATTAATTTTCTGGTTTTATCCATCTCTATGGTGAATGTGGCTGTAACACTCAAAACAGACTCATGCCTGAGAAGCACAGTGCAAGATAAAATAGTATATAATATATAAAAATTCTAATAGCAAACCAAACCAAAATTATGCTTTTTCATCCAACTTTTCTCCTTCCTTAAAAAGCACCTAAGTAGAAAAGGACAATGGGAGAATTTGGAAATTAAAATCTGTGGGTTTGTTGGTTCTCTTTAAATAATAGCCTAAAAATAAAATGAGCCCTTAGAAGATTTAAAGTGTTTTAAGAAAGACAAAGTTATTATATTGACAATTCCTTTCTTTTGCCCATAAACAAGTTCAACTGACATTTTTCATCTTGCTTCTATATTTTTCAAGTATTGAAAAGAATTGTTAAATTCTTATAAAAGCATGAAGAGTCAAACAGTCTCTAAAACATGAGAGAGGTAGATAACCATTAGAAATAAATCAATCCAGCTTTGAAATATGCATTAGGGGTATAAATTTATTACTGTTCTGTCATACATTAGGATTAAAATAAAACAGGTTCTGACCGTCATTTCAAAAATAAAATGAGTATTTTTTAGGTAAAATCCTAACTTAAAAAAAAAAAAAGAGAAAAGAAGCACCACCTATTTTCTATTTCTACATGAATATTCAGCACAAACTACAACTTGTGCCATTCCCTGCTACTGCAGTAATTAAGTATTCAGACCAGTAAACATCTCGTGTGGAATGATTTTATGACAAATGACCAAAAACATATCAACCATAAAAACCCAGCCCTTCCAAACTCCCTGCAGCCCAGGCAGCTCAATCACTGTGAAATCAGATGGGAGCTCCAGCAGCACTCCACGTGAATCTGGGGACAGCTCCCCTCCACTGCCTTCCACACACAGGGAACAAAGGGAGCAAGGGAGGCTTCAGAAGCCTCAGAGATAAAAGGACAGAGCATTAAAAAAAAAAGAAAAAACCCAATATGGAAACCAAGGCTGTGAGACCAATGGCTGTTGGATTAATTGGTAGCAGGGGAAAAAAAGAAAAGTTCAAATAAATGAGTAAAGGCTAAAATCAATGAATACAGAGCCCACCCTACACATAGGGCACACACATGCTAGTTGAAAACACCTTTATTTTCTCAAGTTTTCATATTTTCTAGGAGGTACCAGAATGAATATGTGCTGCAATGCAGGAGGTGGTGGGGATCACAGATTTAGCATAAGGGAAACCACGTAAAAGTTGAGATAAATGCTTTTGAATTCCTTTGACTCGAGGTTCACCTGATTAAAAGCAGCTTTGCTGCACCAAGTGCACTGCAGGATGTGACCAACAGAGAGCTGTATCAACCCCCCTGTGTGTGTGCCACACCTCACCCTGGCAGGGCTGATAGCTCCAGGACATGGGAATGCTGAGCCAGGAAAAAAAACAAAAAGGAGGGGAAAGAAATCCAAGTGATGATTTCTCTGTATATGGAATATTAAATATTAAAGGTGGCAATATGTAGAAAGGAGACAGCCCTGGTTTCCCAGGGCTTTTCCACAAACCACTCATGTCCATGATTTTCTCAGAAGGCTTATTTAGTAATATCAAGAAAACAGAACAAATCTTTCTCCCTCCAGCAGGTTCAGCTGCAGGGAACATCTCTGTGTGTCTGTGTCTCTCTGACTGTGTCCCAGTCAGGAATTCACAACAAAACAGAAGAAGACATTTCAATGGTCAAGGCAATCACCTTACCATCAACATCTCCCTTATTTACATTCTTTCATCCAAGCTTCCTCCTGGGAAACTACAAAAAGTTCCCTTAGAAAATGGATTTCAGGACAGGTTAACAAAACTTTGCATTCCTCCAGCCTTTCTCTGAGACTTCTTAAAAACCCAGTGGCAAATCAGCACCAGAGCAATGCTGTAGCAATTACAACCTTCAGCAGCCTTCAGTACTGAACTCGTACTTGTGACCAGCTCCCAGCTCTGTTTTCCCTGTGCTTTTCACATGGAACCAGCACATTAATTAGGATGAGATCATGCAGCTTCATCCAACAATGCCAATGTTATCTGAGGGCTGGACAGCATCCAAATTTCATTTCAATATATCACTCGGGCACTATAAATGATAAATCAATATTTCTAATAGTTTTCCCTTCTAATGTATTGCGGTGGAAATAAGCCAGCATAGCCTACAAGAAATATGCAGATTAAAAAGGTCAGACTTTGAGCATAATGAAATGTAATTATTAATTTTGGTCAAAGGAAACTTGGAGGCAATTGGTCACTGAAATCAAGGAAAATTCAGGCGGAATTGAAAAAAATTAACATAATTTTGAAATTAAACCAGAAACTAACAGGTCTGCAAGCCAATTCAGTTGAAAAAAACGTTCATTAGCTTTGAGCAAGGGAAGGGAAATGAACTCCTAGGAATTCAAAAGGCATAACTAAAATATATGTGCTTAAGTACAGCACATCATTGCTGTAATCCCTGAGATCATATGTGAACTGTGGCACTTACATAGCATGGTAATAAATACATCCATTATTTAACTCTAGGGAATAATTTACATATTTTTCCCACATACCTACATGCATTTAGCTCAAAGTTCTTGAATGGCACCTTTGTTTTTGGTTTGGTTTTTTTGTCTTCTAGATTTTAACAATAAAATGTACCTGACAGACAAGACATAGAACAGAAAGAAAATATTCTGCCTTATTTAAGTGTTCACATAAAAATTATTAAGCTGAGTGCTGTAACATGCATTTGAGCATATTTGGACATTATGTCAGTAAAAGTAATAATATGGACCAAGAATAAAAACAATTGAAAAAACAACTAGTAGAAAAAAACCCAAAAACATTATATTCTAACTGCATTCTTTCACATTCTAAAGACATAACAGCAGCTTCAAAACACTATTCCAATATTATTTTTAAATATTCATCAAAAGAATATGCAATCCAAAGCAGGAGTTCTTATAATTAATTTCTATTCATTTTTAAGCTTGAAAACAAATCAATTCAGATCCCATGTAACATGGTATGGAAATAGCCAATTCCATTCAAATCAGGGCCATAAACCTTGCCTAAGCTGGGAGCTAAGTCCCACTGAATTCACTGAAGTTACCTAACATATCCACTCACTAAGCAAGCAAAATTAAATGCAGATTTAGTGAGATTGCTTAAGAAACAAGGTGAGTCCCACAAGAAAGTTCTGTCATCAGAGCTCAAAATATTAATAGTTGGTACTGAATTTCGAGATTTAGCATTTTTTAGAACATAGGCATCTAGCTTGCTTTTACTGCAACACTACAAACCAGTTCTTCACAGAGCACGTGTGACACCTGTGGAAAATATCTCGGTTTCTAAGAGATATTTAGACTCTGTAGCACAGTAATAAGGATTTTGGGGTTCCTTTACTACCTTTTATGAAAAAGAATTGTAAGCTAATTAATTATAAATAACATCAAGCCAAAAGTGAAGTCAAAACCACCAGTGTTATCTTGACTGAAAATCTCCCACCAAGAATTATCTCCATTAATTTGACAGAGTAAAAGCCTGATCAACAGTGAGCTTAAAAACTTTCCTGGTCATGTGTCTTGGGTATGAAAAGATGGGGGGGGGGGTTGCCTTTTTTTTAAATTTTAAATATCTGTGGGAAGGATTTTTTTGGATTTCTTTTAAAGTGCATTGTAATTCCTATGAAGAATAAAAATAATACAGCTGCTTTATGGCTTCCCTTAGAGAACAAAAAAGAAATCTTAATTTTATCATAGCCTATTGTCATGAAAATTTGAACTTATTTAAAGCAGTGTGTGTGTGAGTATAAATCCCCAATTATGAAACACAGCTGCAAAGGTGTAGGCAGATGCAAAAGATCTGCTGGCTACAAAGAGAGGAGCCCAGAGAGTGCATGGAGAGGGGACAGGGCACAGGGAGAGGAGCTGCCACCCCAAGTGCAGGGACCCCAAGGCCCAGGAGAGCTCCAGCAGCAGCTCCAAGGGGTGCTGGGTGCAGCAGGAATTGCTCACATCCATGGGACACTGCAAAACATCCTTTGTTTGCTGGCTAAGGCTCAGACTGATGGGATCCCCCCTCGTTCCAGAGCAGTTCCATGGACAAGGCCCACACTTCCCTTTTTTTTTTGCTTTTTTTGTTTGTTCTGCTCTTGGTCACCTCAGGAATTGCATTGGTTTGGCACAACTCAAAGTGCAGGGATCAAAAGCTCTGCCCTTCCTCCAACAGCCCAGCATACCAAATACCCAGGACTCCAAACTCTCAGTTCCCTGAGTTCCACCCTCACTAATGAAGCAGGCAATTAGAGACAGTCAGTGTTTTCACTCTGTCCTTGCCTCGTGCTGGGGGTGAGGATGTTTGAGAAAGCACTGCAGAGATGGGCAGAGCCTGACAGGGACACACACCTGCACACACTGCTTTTGTCTGCAAACTCAGCTGCTTTAAGTCTGTTCCATCACCAGCTCATTGCCTTACACTCATTTTCTACCTCCAAATAAGTGAGGAATAACCTCAAGAGATGAAATGTATCCATTCTCCCCATAAGACCTCGCCACTTTTATTTTTAGAGGCTATTTGTTTATGCATTTTCATTCCAACTGCCTTCACACTAAATCATAATACCTGCTAAATATCGTCTGGGAATGATTTTTTGTGGTTGTTTACATGTCCATAAAGCGAGTTCTGGTAAAACACATTGGAGCACACAATAAAGATCTTTATGACTACACAGTGATGTGGCTGCTCCAAAGGAAAGAAAACAATCCTCTTAAGCCTCCTCTCTTTCGAAGACTATCCATTTTAAAAAGACAAAAGCAGAACACAGTTTCAAGTTCCAAAAGTCTGAAGCATGATTTCTGAGGAAATGCTGGTGAGCACAACTGAAGATCCACCTGGTAAATCTCTCCAAAATCCATGCCTGCCATTCCAGTCTTTCCTGCCCATTGGTTTGAATGGAGTATGAATTAGATTAACTGTCCTGATTATTCAAAGAAATTTAGCTTAACAACCTGCAATTACTTTAATGGCTTTGAAATTCAGAAGGTAAGAAGGCACTACGTTTCTTTAAATGAACATTAAATATAAAATGTCTCTGACTGTCATGAAAACCCAATTTTATTGCGATTTAAATTATTCAGAATCAATATCAGACATCAGCTATAGTTAGGAAGCTTATGAAGACAGAAGGACCTAAAAGCGACCCTTTTAAATACAGAATAATGACTTATTGTTTTGAAAGTAACAGGTTATTTGCTATGTATCACTATCTCAGAATGCAGCATCTTTATCTCTTTTAACACTAAGCTATAAAAAGAAAAATGGACTCAAGTTCATTTTTGATGAGTCTGTGCTTAAGCTCATTTCCCCACTTTGACTATTGAATTTTCTAAGTTCTGATGAATGTAATTTGTATTCCAGTACCATCATGTGCCTCCAGTCAGAGGCAGTAAAACAGTGCTAGCAATTCCACACACAAAATGTAGCAGGAAACATTTCAGGTCAAGCAAGAATTAAAGAAATCTTGAAAAGATTAGATTAATGAAAAATGCATGATATTGGTGTGTAACAATCCTCAACAGTGATTTAAAAATAGCTTCAGTAGTGTTGCTGCTTAAGGATACATCATTTCTAAAGAGTAAAGAAAATGGGTAAGGAATGATAAAGCCATAAAATTCATGAAATGTATAACCCAACCTCCCTGATTCTTCTTGCCAGTGCAGCAGAGTTGAAATACAGTGTGGCACAGGCAGCCCATGAGATCCCTCACTCCAAATTCCAGGTGCCAACAAGCACAGGGAAACTTTAAAAACACGAGAGTAATCAAGAGCTCCTCACTAGACAAACAAAGGGGACTGTTCAAAGGAATGTGCTTAGTGCTCAACTGGAGCACCCCCAGGATGATTTCAGCTACTTCATACAGTGTAGAATACCTATAAATAGTTAGCTAAAACCCTTCTGTAAGCCTCCAGAGGTTTTCCTGCTCTTTGGAGGAAACACTGGAAAGAAATATTGTATTTATTAGCTATTACATATAAAACAAATATGCCAATTAATTATATGACATATTACTTTTAAGTTAAAGGCAAATAAAGTCATCACGTGTTTAGGTTCCTTAACCTTGAAACACCAAAATAGGGGAGGAGGATAAATATCACTGAAGTTACATATCATCAATAAATGCTTTTACATAGGGACCCATAATATATTGGGCATAATCTTTTGGGGAACAATAAAATATCTACCAGCAATCTATGTTTAATTAGCAATTCCCATCAACTTCCATCACCAGTCATGGTTGACTCAAACTCTGGGAATCAAATCACATTTATGTATGCAACTTAGGCACCTGATTTCGATAACTTTGGTCTGAGAGTTTTAGCTCTACACAGAACTATTGTACTCAACAGAGCTGGCACTCACTCAAAATCTATACTTCATTTATTAATTCAAGTCACTCACAAAGTTTCTCCCACATTCTTCCAGCCCACTCCTGTTCTAAATTTGTAGGCTAGAATTTATTTCAGACACATTTCCATATGAAATAATTTCTTCTCCCATCAGCACCCTCTAACTCCACAAATGGCATTAAGAAGATAGAGTTGGGATATTTTTTTTTCACTAAATGATCATGATAGTGCATAATAATGATAGTAGTAGTACAAGCAGTAAATAAAAACAGTGATAAAAAGTAATTTTGTGGCAGAAATTTGTCCTTCAGAAGAAATAAACTTTTGTGGTGGACCAGGGTCATGAACAATCAGCTGAACACATAAGGAATACAAAAATTATAGAAAGAGTTGGTTTGGGAAAGATTTCAGTAGATTCATCCACCAAATAAATATTTCTGTGGGACACCACCTGTGCTCTGTGTTCCCAGGGCACGAGGAACACCTTCCAAATACCAGCGCCCATCGCCCTGAGGGCACTGAACACAACATTTCCCCTGCCCAGAACACCACAGCCACGGCTTCACAGAGCTCCCATCCAGCTTACGACTGTGTGGGCCTGAATAGAAGTTATTAATAATAATCAATAGTTGAAAACAATTAATAACACCACCACAACACCACCTCAACAGACCTTATAAATATATCCCATCTGAGGAGGATCAAGGTGAAAAGAACTCTTTCTGCTCCCTCTGGGATGAACTTCTGGACCATCTATGACTCTATTATCACTTATGTTTTGTGGGTTTTTTTGGTTTTTTTTTTCACAGAAACTTCTCCAGAATTGCAGCAAGTGTGAGCAGTGAAAACTTTCAAGGAGGTTATTTGGAATTGCGATGCCACTTTAATTGCACCTGAAATTTCATGCTAATAACTTCGCCCAACAGCAAAAAGAAAACTCCAAAGAATCCACTGACTGCAACAGCTTATTGTCCTTCCCCAACCAATGTCATCTGCACTAGATCTGCACTTGGTTTCTCCCTCTCAGAGCCAATAATCATTTCCATTTTACCTCCAAGCCAAGTAAGAAAAATAACTCTGAATGATAAAAACTGCCCAGAGAAATGATGTGCATTCATACAAACCAGACGTTTTTTTGCCTCCTATTCATTTCTATTTCACTGTAATATACTGAGAAATGCAAACATGTAATTTGAGAGTGTTTAAAATCAGCTTGATTCCTCTGTATACATATGTACAGGAGTATTAGGGTTAGAAAAGAAAACAAGATTATTTTAGCACAGAGGGAAAGTCTGCTCCATCTCATCAGTGCTCTTTGAAAAAGAGTATTTTCAACAAAACTGACAAAAGAGTGGAATAAATTACATATGAAATTTTAATATTTAAAATGTCTATCATATTACAGATTATTTTGAATATATTGAAGATCAAAGCTACAAATGACTGATTTTGAAAGTTCTGGTAATTTTCTATTTTATAAAGAAGACTGTCAGGAAAAGGGAGTTAAAAACAATGACAGTGCTAAGAAATTGTGGAGTTACAATACCGGTATCTAATTTAAAAAAAAAAGTGCTATTTTTAAGAGAAGAGTCTTTCATGGTGAGAGAAGGTTGGGCTTGATTCCAAAGACAATAAAAAGAAATTTACTGCCCCCTCCTGGACTGGTAAAACAAAGTTACATTTTCTCTCAAGCCACAAAAATCACATGGATTACGTTCTTTTATCAGCTAACACAGGCTCCATCCATACAGAAAGTTGGAAGAACAAGAGATGGCTTTGGGTGACTCCTGGAAGTTAAAAGCAGCAAATTCAACACAGGAGTCAAAGAACTTGTGGATTATCTGCTCAGAATCATCCTTAACTGGATCTGCCCTGTGGCAAAATGGTGCAGCAGAACACCACTAACTTCCATAAACACAAGAAAAATACAATGTCACCCTCAAGGCTTTTTGTCCTAAAGAGCATAAATATTTATTTATTTATGTAAGTTAAACTGGTGTTGCTTTTGTTTTGTGTTAGGGGTGTTTTATATGTTTGGGGTATTTTGTTCATTGTGGTTTTTTTGTTTGTTGGTTTGGGGTTTTGTGCTCAGGTTTTTTTCCAGTTTAGATTGTGGTGTTGATTTTTACATTGCAGGGTGGTAGTGCTATGGTGTCTGTGCCTATGATCCCTTACTATCCAAGATTTTAAGAAAACAGAGGTTTTCTTAACGATGGAAATATAAAATGCCAACTGATCCTGCCAACAGAAACTGTGTATTGCTTCACCTTAAATGTTCTATGAAAAAGTATCCCATACTAAACTTGCAATAAAAAACAACACATAAATTGGAAAGAAACGAGTTTCATGAGCTTTTAAAAATACTCATAAGAAGATTTTATATTTGAAAACAATATTACTATATTTACAAACTACTTTTAGACAGTCACTTCATAAAAAACAACATTTCTTGGCACAAATTAGAGTAAGGATTGAGAAGCCTCCATGAAATGACAGCCAGAAAGGAGAAGTAGCTCAGAAGGACAATGCACATGAATTCCAACTCAAGTGAGTGAGGAGAAGGGCTCTTCTCCAAACAGGAGATGTTCAGCCCAGGGCAGGATTAGCTCACAGAGCTGGGACCAGGGGCACAAAGCTGGGCCTTGCCAAGCCAGTGCCTGACCTTGTCAGGGCACTTCTCCCACGGTGAAATATGCCTCAAATTCCCAAACTTGGCACAGATATCCTTTCTATCAACATCAAATCTGCCTATATTCTGCACTCTGCTTGATGTTATTGCCACAGATTTCAGGCAATGCAAAGGAATTCTGCTTTCTGTTTCAGTTTGGGACCCTTTCTGCCCTTCCTGGAACACCAGGAAGTGACAGAGTTGATGATCTTGTCCAAAATGCTGCTGGAATTTGTTCACCACATCCTTTAGAAGCAGTACTACAGTTGTAGAAGCAGCAGCTACTGATGACAGCAGAGCTTTGCCTTTCAGTATGGAAATTAACTTTATGCTGCTTTATGCTGGCAGAGGAAGCTCTGAAGTGTTTGCCCTGTGTCTGTGCTTTTCCAAACTCTGAAATGGGAGATCATTTGAGGCCATGAGAATGGGCAGCACCAGATCACAGCAACCACTTGCTTCTGCCACTCTGCAGAGCAATCAGCAGATTCCTCCTGCTCATTCTGGGCTCAGTGAAGCCAATCTCCCTTCACAAATGGAGTACAAAGATCATCATCTCTTTCTGAGAGGAAAAAAAGCATAGGCTGCTCATTGCAGTTTGGAAATAATCTAATGTGTGTGCTCAGGCCTCCCACAGATGTTAGGATGCTCTGAGATTTCCTTGCTGATGAATATGGTAAAGAAAAACACCCATCTGGACACACAAAAACAGCACAAATGGAGCCCTGGCCAAATCATTTATTCTGTATTGATGACTGTGGCTTTTAATTTAGTTTGCTTATGAAACTCATTTAATTGTAGACTATCCAAACATAGTTCTAAAATAATAAAAACTTTATTAATCTGTGGGAAAGACATAAAAACATTTATAAGCCTCTAAAGTTATCACCGTAGAAACTCCTCTGGGCTCCAAAAGGCACAGCATTTTACAATTATATGCTTTGATATGATACTCACTGTATTATTAAGTTTAATCAACTGTTAATATGAAATTAGGAGGTCTTATAAGTACCTCATAGAATAGTCTTGACTGATAATGTATTGGGAAGTGTACATAGTCCTCAAGAAAATTATCCTCATTCCTCAGACTATCATCCATATAAGATAAATTATGATTTCAGAGGGGTTATGCAGATCTGCTTCAGCCCTAGAAAGAATATTTAGTAAGAATATGGAAAATAATACAAGCTTGAAAGCAATACAACCTTAAAAAGGGGGTTAATGAACAGAAATCTGGCTGATATCAGAATCTGACATCAAATTTAAAAAAAAAATCGTAATTGTTGTAGATTTCAAAATAAAGAGCTGGGGGAATTGGTACAAATAGTACAAATCAGCAGCCCTGGTAGTTCTTGCTCAGCTCATGCAAACAGCAGCCTTCTATGTTCATATTTTGCCTTTAAATATCCCTCTTCTCCAAATGCTTGTGGAAAGACTTTACAGGGGTGAGGTATCTGCCACCAGGCTCCAGGGGGGTTAGAGGGAAGGAGATATTTGGGGGACAAACACCTGCACAGGAAGAAACTTTAAATCCCTTTTGATTCTTTCTTCATCTAAGATGCCTGCTTCCAGTGTGGTCTTCTACTTGTTGAAATCGTCCATAAAAAGTAAACCTGACAATTTGGGAAGCGAATTCCCCTTCATTTGAAATGATTCTTACACTGCAGATAGCATTAAATGGATTTGTCTGTGTGGTGGCATGCTTTAGCTGAGCAACTGCTGCACATGGCTAACTGCTGCTGGAAAATCCTACCAACATTAATGCCATTTTTCTGCATAATGAAGAGTGGAAATGTGATCTGCTGTTTCAAATCCACTTTGGGATGACGGACACTGATTTGCCCTCATCAAGATGATAGAGTTACATGGTGCTCTAGAATTCAAGGGATGAGTTTTTTCCTAACGTGAATGTTCATATTTAAGCTATTTCAATTTAGCCTTGTTTATCTCTTTTCTAAGCATGTTTTGGGAACATTTTCACTTTCATTTCTGCTTGTTTTACCTTCAGGTGTGGACTATTTCTACCTGTCATGCTTCTACGTTTTGCTGTGGTATTATTTATTTCATACTACAAAGCTAGTTCACATTGTCAGAAGGAAAGGAGGTGAATGGATGGAGGAAGAACTGAACATTGATTATATTTGCATAGGTAACGATGACATCAAACTAACAGTATTGTTTATTCTGTGACTGCAAACAGATTTTGATCAAGGCTTAGGATAACCCAGAGGTGAATTACAGAATCTGCCAGAGGTTTGCAGTGAGGCTCTGGACCAGACCTCTCATCTTCCATTCCCTTATGCCCACTGTCTTTAGGCTGCCTTGCCTTTGGGCATGGAAACCCACAGATCTTGCATTCCCAGTACCCTGATGCCTTAAATGGCTACCTAGAAACAGAGACCAGACAGGAATAAAGGAATAAAGGAGGGATTGATTGGAAAGGCCTTCAGGTGCACACTTCGGGGTACAGAGGTCCTGCCTCAGTGCATCCCAACATGGACACCCTGGTCACAAGTTCTTCACACTTTTATATCATCAATTCACCAACCAGAACCCAGCCAAGGATGTGATCTCCCCCAAGCTTGCCCCCCTCTCCCCAATATGAAGGTTTACAGTTCTTGTTTTTGGATGTCCTTGAAGAGCAAGTTAGAGGTTTTGTTATGTCTATCTTAGCACAGAGAACAGCATAAGAGAACAGCATTTAACAAGCTATGGGAAACTTCAGAGTTACACTAGCAGTACAGGATTTGAAAAATATAAAAGCTAAAACCTAAGGCATCAACCCCCCAGTTACAAACTGGCTCCATCTGACAGTGATAAGGTGCCCAAGGAAGGTCAATGCCCAGGCAGAGCCACTGCCCACCAGGCCACCCCTCCGTGCCTGTGGTACCAAGCAAGGCTGCCAAAATTCTTTGCCTGATTAATTAAAGTTTGTGCACACTAGAGGAGGGGTTTTTGCTCCAAACCAGTTGCAAGCCCTCATCTTCTAGCACTCAAAACACTCACCAACACCTGGCTGGGTATTTCTGAAAATGTGAACTTGGAATTAAACTGTCCCACTCAGGGGATGAGAGATGTTGGGGAAGAGGAGGTCTGTTACACAATAGCAGTCAAAAACACCTTAGCATTTAAAAAAAAAAAAAATCAAATGTTATAATACTAAACTGCTGAAGAGCTTCAGAAGAAGAACCCACACATTACAGTGTACTTGATAAGCCAGAAAAGAAACAAAAGTAAATCTTAAAAGAAACTCCTGAAGAGGACCTTGTGATGGCAAGTAAAGTGCAGTTTTATATCCCTGTTTTAACTGGGGAAGAGGATTCTGTTCAGACCATGACCCTGTCCCTAGGCAACTAAAAGCTGTGCTGTTGTTTATGATGATTAATTTCCTAGACTGTTATGTTTCAAGGTAATAAATTATTCACAACAAACTTCAGAAAAGCTAAATGAGCTCAGACTTGGGAAGACATTTTGAAGGTGTGAAAAGGATTGGCATGAGGGGAACTAAACTAAAATGACAAAGAATCCTGTCAGCTTTAGAGGGTGAAAATTGTAAAAGGAAATTTAATGACAAAATATGGATGGGTAAAGTGAAATTTTGAGAATATAGATTTGTTTTAATGTTTTCAGGGCTGAAGCAAAAGGGAATCTTAAAGTTGTAAAGGTAGGAAAGTGTATCTTATGATGTTACTGTATTGCACTACTCCAATAATGCAAGACAAACTAAAAACAAGGCACTAAAACTTCCAATCAGGCTTCCATGCCTTCCACAGAATGCTCAAACTCCACCTTACAGCAAGTTCTCAGGGTTCCACTCAACCCCAGCCACGCAGATGCATCAGATTGATCATACTCTGAGCCACTATTAGAAACATAAACAAACAATTAGGAAAGCTCCTACTCAATAACGTTGGGCAGAACATCCAAACCCAAATGCAGCTTAATGGATAAATAAATCTCGCTGTTTTCTATGCATTAGACATTTCTGTCAGCCACAGCAGTAAGTCCCCATGCCATGAGCAGCCAAGAAATATTTATCCAGAGCAGATTTTTCTTTCTCCACGCAGTGCTCTTACAGCCTGAAAGTGTCAGTGAACCCAAGTGCTGATGCATTCTACCAATAATTTTTTACCAGATGAGAAAGAAACTTGACAAATGTTTAAGTAATTAAAATAAAGTCCAATTAGTGTATCTTTCTCTCATCTCCATTTTTATTTTTTTCCAAATAGATTCTTTGATGCCTTTTCCCTTCAGGTTACAGAACTTCCCCTTAGTACTACACAAAGCATATTCGGTAAAAAGAAAATAAAGTATAAACAGAATAGGGAATGTGTTGCCAGGGGAAAGTTAACCTATTTTACTATCTGGATGGATCATGACACCTTCAGTTAATTTTAAAAAATCTTACCTATTTGTACAAAGGGATTAAAATATTATGAATCTCCTCCAATTCCTAACTCAAAGACAAAACACAGGCAAGTTGTAACCAGTAAATCTATTTTTGAAGCAACAGAACCTATGCTGCACAATTTAAAATGTGTCTACACCCACATAAAGAGCTGCCTATTTAAAATATTACAGACCTAGATTGCATGTCCGGGTTTGCTTACTTTCAGTCTCACAACAAAGACACACATTAAGTATGATCTAAAACTCACAGCAATCAGTACAAATACTGAGTAATCCCACTTGTACCTGAGGAAATTCAGATTTCTCCTCTGTGTGGAGGGAGCAAAGAGCAACCCACACCTACATAGCACAGGTGTTTCAAAGATGTCTTCTTCAATACTTGGAGAGTTGCCTCAAATTTCAGCCTTCCTCAGACACCGAGTGCAACTACACTGATAATTTGCAGACGTGTCAGTGGATTTCTACTTGTGTAACTTTTTTAAATTTTAGGTCCTAAAAATAGTTTCTGGGAGCAGTTTACTGGCTTCCAGTAAAGCACCTTTAGGATACACTTGTGGCTACATTTATATGACCCAGGCTATACTGTTTTAATCATCTGTGCTTTAGATGCATGGTGATGAGGGAATTATCATGCACTTGGGGACATGGTGTAATTAGGAAAGTGGCACAGCAGGGGAATAGAAATGATTTCAAAACCTTCAGAAATTAACCAGCCACTATTCCACTGCTGTTTGTTTTAAGTTGCTATAGAAGCATCCGAGTGAAAAGCATGAACAACGAATCAAAAGAATGCCTGGTATTATAAATAATTAAAATTTCTGCCCTATCATTTCTCAAGGCTCATAAGAAGCAAGGACGTGCAACCAACTGGGTCAGACAAATGAATCCATTCACACAGCTGGTACAAGAGTCTGCCTGAGCATAGCTAATGTGCTGGGGTAGGAATATTTGAGCAGGTGTAATTATACTAATGATTTATTGAATGTTTGATTAATTGGAAATTAAGTGAATGCACAGTGGCAGAATTGTCATAGCAAATCGTTCAGCTGTTTGGTTAAAAGGTGCTCAATCTCCCTTCAGTAAAGCAATTAAGAACATCCTAAATCATGGAAATGAATTATCTGTGCAGAATTATCTGATGTAATGATACTCTTGCACACAAACTAAAACCTATGAACAAACTACCCTAACAAGTGAATTCCTGAACTTAAAACACAAATACCTTACAGTGCTCATTAAAACAAGAGCCCTCCTCACTTCCTGCCATACAATGTGGGAAAGGAAGATATGTAGAGTCCAGAAAGCCTAGAAACCTCAGGAAAATGCTCAGATTGCAAATGATTAATCAATTAATTACTGGCAAAGCTATATCCCAAATAAATCTTTGGTTTATGTTTTTAATGAATTGTTTTAGAGTAACTTAACAAAGAACCCTTACTGCTGCCTCATAAAAATCTTTCCAGCATTGGTTGAAGGATGTGCCAAATTTGAGTTCTGATGTTTCTGTTTCATTTTGAGTTCACTGATTACAAGTCTACTCCAATTGAAAATTACTCGAGTGCTACAACTACAGGCTTAGCTGGGGATATTGAAACCCAGTTGCTCCCTGACATATTTGGACCAAACATTACCATTTGGATCCAGAATTTCTTGCAATAGCTTTTTGATAGTGTGGTTAATAGGAAAAAAAGCCAAGTCCCTTCATAACTGGGATATTATCAAAAGATTAAAATTATATAATGCAAAGCCAGAATCAGAACATGCAAATGAGGAGTCAGCCTGCAGCAGGTAATTATCAGATAATAGGTTTACTATTCTTATCCTTTCAAGTATTTGGTAAGGCAGTTCAGAAAATTTTAGAAGAGAACAGCGAGCCCACAGCTAGTTCTTGGAACAGAAGATTTCTTTAGGAGTTCTATAAAAAAATAACATTGCCTTTACTATTAATCTTGATCAGTTTAAGGGAGCCTGTTGGGGCATGGACCCAGAGAGCAGAGCCATGCTGCAAACCCAAGCTAAACAGGGGCCAATAATTTGTTCTGTACATTTCTGTGTAAGGAATGGGTCTGGAAGGAATGGGTGTGTGTGAGTGGGACAGTGGTGTCAGCTTTGAAAAGGCACATTACATTTGAATGCTTCTGCTTAGGTTCAGACACATGCAACAGCTAAATCTCACCTGCCTAAAACAATCTCCTTCCTATAGGAAACTGGATTTTTATTAAAACTACTAATTATAGAAATAATATATGTAGAAAAATTTCTATATATATAAAAAATTTCTTTATTCATACAAAGCAAACAGCTCTGCTTAATTTCTGACCACATCCAGGAGTTAAGAGGAACCTGGCAACTACAGAAGATTTGAAGATTTTCATGTCTAACCACAGTGCCTGTTTTCCCACAAGGCACTAATGGTGTCATGATGCAAACCATACAAACTCTTTAGTTTAAGTGGAGAGTTCTAAAAATCAAAACTGAAAAAATAAAAAAAAATCTGTGTTTTCTCCATCTACCTTCCAAACAGGACTCCATCCACTAATTTTATTCTCTTTCTGGGAGGGAAAGGGTGGTAGCCCTGTGAGCTTGCTGAAAGTTCTCAAGACATAGAACTAAAGAGAGCTCAAGAGAGCTGTCTCCTACTCCTTGTATGCTCATTCCCAACCTGAAGAGCTCCTTCAGCAGCACTTGAAAACACTTCATGCTCTAACCACAGTAAAATGGAAGCCACTTGACCGAGTCAAGTGCAGAGCAAGTCTGTCAACACACAGCTCCTCCTCTCCCACTTCGTGGCAGAACCCTCTGATCCTGATTAACAAAAAAGCTTAATTAAAATAAAATTAGCGCTCTTTGCCTTCCCTGCTGTCCTCCCTGCTGTGAAAATCTACTGGTACACCAACTTGTAATTACCAAACTGATTTATTTAAATATGTGTTCTTTGAATTTCCATTTATCATATTTTTTCTCCAGTCAGTCTGGCTCTTTGCCAGTTCAACAAAAAGAACTGCCACCCTTCCATCCACATGAAAAATGCCAATGTTGAGATCACTGCTAAGCTCCACATTGTCTATCAAGCAGCTGAAATATTACTCAAGGCTTTACATAACCCTAAAACCATCAAACCACTTGCATAATTGATGCTAACGTGACAAAACATAAGAAGGAGCACATACACCCAGCAATCCATTCACAGAGGAATCTCCCCAACTTAGAAAAATATAAATATTGCAGGTTTTTTCCAACAATTATCAACTCATATCTTGTGCTGTTGTGTGTAGCAGGACCTGATTTCCTTTCCTGGAGACAAACAAGAGGGATGTTACCTTACTGCTACTGAGACAGCAAAGCTTGAGAAAATAAATTTGAGCAACTCTGAAACCATTTTGCTCATCTAGCAGCTGAGAGAAAGCCTTTGCCAAACAGAAACTCTCCGTCCAACACTTTCCCTCACCAATAACAGAACAAGATGTTTCTATCCTGACAAGAAAGAAAAATACGTGATGGAGCACATGTAAGACACAGAAAATGTGGTCTGACAAGATTTAAAAGAAATAAATATTAATAATTCAGACAATTTCCCAGATGTAGTATATTATATATGGAAAGCTGCAGAGGAAATAAGAAGGTTCAAATCTTTTTTCATAAACTTGTATGAATAATTCCACTCCTATGTGGATAATGACACAGATTTGAATAGGTGTTACTACTGAAATCACCTTGCATATAGTAATTACACACTACTAACTGTTTTTTTAGTGTGGGATCAAAAGAGGTTCTCCTTTGATAAAATCATACTGAAAGATTAAAAATTTGTATCAACCAGCTTAAAGAAGAAACAGATATTGGGTCATCTTAGAAAATAAGAGAACATCAGTTAGCTCAGTATTTAATGAAGTTCTTAGGTTTCTCGGTAGTATAGAGGTAAGAGCTGAGCAACAAAAACCATACTGGATATTTAGGATCATAAATAATTTTGAAAAATCTACCACTGCAATAAAAAGAGATTGCCATTTGCTAGAAGGAAGGAGCAAAGTGCTGATTTCTAGCTTTCAACAGAAATTTGATATCTTTTGCTTTAAAACAATGCACATTCTTTAACCCACTTAGATATCTTCCTGAAAGCGAATTGGAAATCCCAGAATTTACTTCTAAAACCTGTAAATACACCACAGCACAGACCAGGAGATCACCAATACACAAAGAGCTGCTTGGTCACTCAGGAGCCTTCCCAACACAAGTAGTTTGGATCTCACAGCAGAAAAGAGTGAGTTTCCTGAACTGTTAACTGCCCTGTTTTGGGATCTCACACACTTGATTTTTCACTTTTCCATTCGGTTTCTTGTCATTCTTATCCCATTAACGTGAGCTGCGTCTCAGTGCAACTGTGCCAGCACAGAGCGTGCGTCTGACATCGTAAAGACCTCAAAAACCTCACTTTAAGATATTACACACACATTGTTTATATAACACACTAACTAATGACAGCGTGGCAGAGAACAAATAGCATAACTCATGCAAACCCTTTGGTTTTTAGCACACGGTGCAGACAGCTACAAATCTGCTGCTAATAGTTGGGCTTCCAGCTCCAGCCTAAGCCACGTGCCTGGGAGACTTTAAGAAAATGAGGAATCAGTGATGGAATGTGGTACACAGTTCTTGAGATATTACTGCTCCCAGCATCCTGGTGCTGCCTGCTGGAGTGCTGAGGGCCTGCTGCTCGCCACCAGGCACCAAGGTTTCATTAACCCACCCCCAGGATTTATTCCTGGCGACGTTTTTTGACATTTACACAGCATTTTTCATTTTTCATTACTCCAAGGGAAAACAAGCAAGGGAAAGAATAAAGGATCTCTTGTTCCCAGGCCATCATTTAAAAAGACTGAGCTGGCTTTAAGGAAGTGTTTTTATGCAGTAATTTTTGATTTAGTATAGAATTATAATCAGCAAATAACTAAATGCGTTTGTAGACTTTGTAGTTTATAAAGGGAGTCATTAGAAAACAACACTTTACATATTTTATGTTTTATTAACAGACAACAAGAAAAACTGAAAACACTCTTATCCCCACTTACCTCAGTCTTGGTGCTTATTTCCAGCATCTCAAGGGGTAAAATCTTTGCCAGTGTAAATATATTTATTCCTACACATGTGCATTATCCTCAGTTGACAGTGTAATATGAAAACTCTATACATTAAGCATCAAAATAAATTTGTGCAGATGTTTTTATTTGTTCCCAGAAATGAATCATTTTCCCTTTTAAATAAATTCAAATTTAAAAAAAAAACCCCAAACCTATGAAGCTTTTTTCCCTAGTTTTTTGGGTTTGTTTGGTTTGTTGTTTTTTTTTTTTTAATAGTGAGTGATACTTTCAATATTGAATTGGCTGGAAAAATTACAGTTAAACCATATCAACTTGGTGCTTTATAAGGGGAAAACGGATTGGGAAAATATTGTTTTCTTTCTTCCATGCACTTAGGTATTTTGCATGTTTTATCTGGAACTATGCATGTCTCATCAATTTAGCAGAGTGAAAACACATATAGGAAAACTTCAGAGCAAAATAGCTAAATTTTTCTTTTTTTTTTTGCTTCAATGCAGAGGAATCAGATAACAAAAACTCTGCATACTGATAATAAATACATTTCTTTCCTCAGCCAGCTCCTGTAGCCATCACATTCCCCACATTAAAGCAGGTAATTTTGCAGAGAACACTGAAGGTCTGCAGTTCTAAACTCTTTTCCACACAGAAGTGTTTCAGGGGAGAGCTTTCTGGGATGGGACCCAGCCCTCTGCCCATCACCAGAGCACCCTGACAACAGCAGAACCCTTTTATTACAGACCATTATAGAACCATTATTACAGACACCAATGCAGCCACACAAAAACCAAAAGGCAATTAAGAATGTTTCGCACAAAATCAGGATATGAGAATGATTTAAGAGCTCAAAGCTCGTGGAAATGTCCCTCAAATTTCCTCCCCTGTGTTTGCAACAGATGAGCTGCACACATATTGTACACAGGAAATTCTGAGATAAGAACTCTCAGAGAGTCATTGGGCATGCTGAATAAAGCTCATGGTAGAGGCTCCTCATGAGTCTTTCTTTTCCTGCTTCCACTTGATTTTACATCAGGAATAACATGCTTGGGCAAACATTTTAAAAAATGTATTCTTCAAAAAAAAAAATTCAACATATTCTATAGAACACTGCAGGTGTTTGTCTTTCCCCTTACAAGAAAACCAATTATACTAAAAATGACATTCCACTTTACAGTGCCTTAAAAACAAAAACTACAAAAAGAATATTTCTTCTAAAATCACTTGTACCTTTAATGTGTAAAATAAACCAGTACAGTGCTATTATTGTCCTAGAGATTATTTCCAACATCCAGATAAAACCACAGCACCCTAAAGATAGCCAAGGAGGCCCTAGCACATGGTTAAAGGATTTTACTGATACCATCACAGAAACAATAGAGCACCTTTCCCCTTTTATCCCTTCTCTATCTATTACTGCTTGTGTTGTGTTTTCAAAATTTTCACCATCACTACATAAAAATGGAAATTCCTTTTAACCATTTGCCTGTTATTCAGTATGCAAGAGTTAACACTGAGATAACAAGAAATTTCAAAAAGACTACTAAAGCAATAATCTGAAAAACTGCATATGTAAGAATTATGGAGAATTTTTAAGGCAGATGAACGTTTCCATAAATGTGCAGATACTTCTAAATAAAACAAAATCATTAAAGGACAGCTATAGACAATTTTTTAATGACATGACTTCAGAATATCAGTTGCTTTTTCCTGTTCATACTGAAGAGAGCCTGGAACATCTAATTAAACATCAGGATTGATTTCACATTTTAAAGTTTGAATTAAGTGGATCTGCTTTACAAAAACTTCCAATAATGAAACAATAATTAAAAAAAGAAAGCAACAAGAGATGAGTGAAACATTGCTTTGTCAAAGAAGTTATGAGTTAATGCCTTAGGTTTGAACTTTCCTATGTTCCCAGCCCTGCCCTGCCCAGTGTCACTCTGCAGTTCCCTGGAGCTCGTTCAGTGCTGTTCTCTCATGCTCACACACACACAACAAAGCCTCTCCAGCTCTCCAAGGACACCCAGACCCTCCTAGGCCCAACAACTGCAAACCACAATCTTGGGGACAGGGGGGCAAGCTTGGGCAAATTCCATCCTTGCCTGGCTTCTGCTTGGGCAATTGATGCTGAGATCCAAGTGGGAAGAACTCGGGAGCTGTCCTTGTCCATGTTGGGATGCACTGAGGCAGGAGCCTCTGGAGCCCAGAGTGTACCTCTGAAGGCCTTTCCAATCAATCCCTCCTTGATTCCTTTATTCCTGTCTGGACTCTGTTTCTAGGGAGCCATTTAAGGCATCAAGTTGCTCAAAAGGATGGTATATTAACCATTATAGGAAGACTGATTTACCAGCAAGGGATTCTGATGAAGACAACTGATATAATCTGTATAATTAATCTGTGTCAATACAAAGAGATTCTTATCTACTATAAGAAATTGGTAAAGATAAGAAGAATTGATTTCCTGCCCCTCCCATCTCTCAGATGAAGCCCTGTCTGAAGAACAGCCTTACTGGTTTGTTATTTGCTGCAGAGAAGCACCTCACCAATATATTTACTAAATGCACAAGGCTGAACCATTAGCTTCACATTATCATCACACACAGAAACAGGAAACTTAAATTAGACAGCAGTGACAGAAGGTTTTGTTTGAATGCAGAGAACTGAGAATTACACACATCTCACATCAACAATATCATCATTTGTCTTCCTCAAATAAAAGGAAAACCCACATCACAGGGATCATTCTGAAGGAGATTTGTATGTGCCTGAAAAATTAAGAGAGTTCAAAATAACCATTTTTTTGTCCCTATATGATGAGATGGTTTTGGAATAATAAATAAATAAAATTCCTCTGTGAACCAATAAACAATTCCACCTGTCCTGAGGCTTCACAACAACAAATTGTACTTGGAGGTTACATAGGAAAAAGAACAAGACATACACAAAAATCCACAGAGGAAAATCACAGCCTCAGAAGATCATGGAATCCCAGAATGGTTTGGGTTGGAAAGGACCTTAAAGCCCATCCAGTGCCACCCCTGCCATGGGCAGAGACCCCTTCCACTGTCCCAGGCTGCTCCAAGCCACAATGTCCAACCTGGCCTTGGGCACTGCCAGGGATCCAGGGGCAGCCACAGCTTCTCTGGGCACCCTGTGCCAGGGAAGCTGGTAGGAGGCTAAAAACTTTTCCTAAATAGAACAGAACAGGAATTCTTCCTCAAGCAGCCAAATTCTCCATCCAGTTCACTAACCAGGTAATTAGCTCCCTTCAGGCAATATCCCATCCTTGCACTGTACAGTCATTTCAGCATTTTCAAAAGGAATTAAACTCTCTTAATTACTTAAAAAAAAAAAAAAAAAGTGGTGAGATATTTTAGGAACCTCTTTTCACTGACTAGCACTTAAGCATGAAATATTAAGTTAGAGGATAATCCCTAGTAAGATACAGTTTATTTCTTTTTCTACAAGATAAACTCCCTGATGTAACACTGCATCTCTGACAGCCTGTGTATCTTTTTCATTTCCCACTTCATGACAGGTAAATATTTAATACCACTGGATGACTTATTAATGATGAAAGATCTTTCAGGATTCTCAAGGTCTCACTGTACTAATAGAAATGCAATTAAGAATAATTTAGTTAAAAGCTGTAAATGGTAACTCCTCGGTGCACACCTCCACTCCCAGCTGTAGGGGCCCAGCTCAGTGACATATTCAAAATACAACATCCAGACACAAAAGTTCTTATGCACTACATCCATATTAAAATGTCATTGTCAACCTCATTAAACCTTAAGGAGTTTATTGAATAATTAGAAGATACCATGAATATGTATCTTACTCCTTTGAAAAGCACTGTTATAAAAGGAATGGCACATGCTACCTTTTTAACAGATTCTTAAGTGCCAATAAAAAATAAAAATCATCCTGATGAGACAAAAGCAACAGACAGAAACTATGAATAAACAAGAGTATGTACCAAGGACTTTACATTACCTACTGAGAAAATAAAGATTAGAAAAATCCAGTAAAAGAAAAATGAAACAAACAAACAACAAAACAAACAAACAAACTAAAAATCAAAAGCCCAACAACCAAGGAAAACTTCATTATAGAATTTGCAAATTCTGAGCTTTGTTCCACAAGTTTATAGATTTCCAAGGCCAGAGTCACAGGTCTCTAGACAGGCAGACATAAAAGCTTGAAACATGCACATGGAGTACAATTAGCACACAATTAGCTGAACCAAGTCAACTCACAACTTCCAGTTTCTGCAGGTTGTGATTCAGTTGTGTACAGAATGTGGCTGGATGTCATTAATGTGTCTAACAACTAGAATTCCCCTTTCCACAGACTATAACAGTGTGTAAGCAGTTATAACACCAGGCCTGAAAATTCTGATAAAAAGTTTAATGCCAGGAATGGCAAATGAACTTAGATCTCACATGGGCTGGTGTGGCACATGAAATTGTATCAGCAAGTGTAGGAGATCAAACACTCTGAGAGGCAATGCACATTATCACATCAGCAGCTCATCAGCAGTGCCACAAAGGTTATAGGGAGAAACACAGGCCAGGCAAGTTCTGATTTACCACTAAAAACTGCTTTATTACTAAGTTATAATAATAACACCTACAGGAGAAAAGCAGCTTTCCCTACACTCAGCCACAGCACTTATGCCCCCCACCTGCTATTAAGCTTGCCAGTCAAAAAAAATCCCACTCAAGTCCCCAAGAGGCTGTAAATAAAGGCCTGGCTAAGGAGCCAGGTCCTGTGCTGTGCCCTGCAGGCCACAGCAGTCAGGCTTTCATCGACTGGCTGCAAAACACAACTTAATAGTTGTGGGTCTCTGGTTTATCCCCAGGAGTTTCACATTGCAGTTCCACAGTGAAAGAATCCACTGCTAATTTCACCCTCCCCTATATAAATGCCAAGCCCTTAGGGGCTCACGTGCAAATGGTTTTTTGGGGACCAATATTGTAACAGCAACCTTGTTATGAAAGTAGTTTGGCAATCCCACACGCAGCCATAAGTAAAAACAAATAAATAAACCCCACTAGGACAGGTAATAAAACTGCTCAGATAAATATGCTTAAGCATAACAATCATATTATAGAGCAAAGCAAACCCCAGCAAAATCAAATGCTTCAGAAATGGTGGGGGTTGTGGTGTAGTTTTCAGTTTAGCAATGTATTCACTTGTGTTTTGAACAAACTAATAGAATTGCTTTTATGAAAGGATTTCATCATGACTATTACAAAAATAAGTAAAATAAACTCTGTTTTCAGAAGCATCATCCCAGAACAATTCACCTACTTATCACCAAATCCTTCAAGCTGGTTGTGTATCAGATCATTCTCATTCCTGCTTTGAGAGTCAGCTACCCCAGCTTCTCTTTCCTCATTAGGAACAGAAATAAATAAATAAAAAGGAAATCCTTATCAAGATACATAAATCCAGCAGTAATCCTCTCCCTCTAATAAAATAATCTAACACAAATAATGCCTAAATGACATCAAGAGTTTGGGGAGAAAAGGAGGGGGGTGGTGAAAGAGCCAAAGAAAAGCACCAAGGCTTCTGTCACAGTCAGGCCACTTGGTCACAAAAAGTGCTCTCATTCTAGGCTGAAGTATAAAAAAATACTGTTTAGGACTAGTTCCCAGGGTCCAGCATGAAAAGTAAACTGCATTTTGTAATGCCTTAAATTAATCTCTTCATTGCCTGATTCTTGTGTGATTCCAAGAGGAAGAGCAGCTGCTGTCACACACGGATTTGATGTAATATGCAAGCATGGAACTACAGTTCCAACAACTTTAATGGATTACAGAGGTGTGGCCATTGGAATGCTTCAGTTTTCACCACATACAACAAACAGGGAAGACAAGAAGTAGAAAGAGGAAGAGTGGCCTGAGAGAAGCCATTTTTACAAATTTTGTTGTGCAAAACACTTAACAAAAGTAGTGTTAGGGGAGTGAGGATTCACCACATTAAAGAATAACGCACAGGCAGGAGAAATAACTATTTTGGTGTTGTATCAGATCTAAACCAAATCCAAAACACACCCAGAAGAGTTTTTTTGTCACTGTAGTGACAGTACAATAATGGAGAACCCAAACCATGGCTTCTGCCGAGGAGGAACATGCCTTAAAATAACTTAGCAGTTATCACGAAATGAAGTCGTTGGGGGTGAGGAATAAAACCGATTCCATTTAAAAAGGAGGCAGGAGCTACTGGCAGGTATGTTCTTTAGCCTGCAGTGCCATCGTCTGGCTATGGAGGCTATATCATCGTGGGGTGGGGAAACGCAGCCAGATAAACATGGAAATGTAAAAAAAAAGAACAAGCCTTAATACTATGCACATTTGTAAAAATACACGATGCTGAGGGGAGCTGTAGTATTTACATGGAAAAGCACTGAATGCATAAATGAAAATATGATTCTCAATTAAAACAGAACATGAGAGCAGAACATTCAAATCAATTGACTAAAACTATGGCTAAAAATGCCACATAATCTAGAATTATGTTTGCCTTGTCTCTTTTTTTTTTTCTTTTAATACAGTTTAAGCTAATAACTTTAATTTAAACTATGTAATTTGAAGAAAATTTTTAAATAGTTTATGATTGGGGACCTTAGAGGCAAAAACACAAAGGGATATTTCATTAATTAAGATACTACAACACAGTGTATTTTGAACTACATATCTTGTAACATTTAAACCACATATCTATAATTGACTCTGTCTTCACTATGCCAGGAAAAAAAAACAAAACAAAACAAAAAACCCAACTTTTTTTTCTTCTAATGATTATTACAGATCCTTTCTGGTTTCTGGAATTACAGATTACCAACTTTAAGGATAAGCAAATCCAACTTGAGTGATGTTTTTGACAAAGGTCAAATAAAAGTAATGGAGAGAAGACATTTTTGGTAACTAAGGACTGTTAGGATCATCAGTCTGGTCCTAAAATTCAGATAGATAGGATAAAAAATCCACAGTACATGAGGCTTGTGGCCCTGGGAAAACTCACAATAACCTTGGGTAAGTTTCAAACACAGAGGAGAGGAAGAGGCAAGGTAAGAGCAGTTTGTGGAATTCACACCAACAACTTTTTAATGTGAGTATGAAGTTCCAGAGCTCTTTTAATTAATTTTGAAGCAGTGTTTGAGGTGAAAGAGAAAGAACAAGGAATGTTTTGAAAGGTAAGTTCATTAGCATGCAGAATAACTGGGTCTAAGTTCCAATCTGACTCAATTCTCACAGTCCTCTGTGCCAGATTACAACAGATCAGATTTGAGTACACTGCTGTTTGGTTTAAAGGCATAAAGTTAATAAATTCCCAATGGAGTTCAGCTGACAGAGCCTCCAGAATAAATATGCACACTCGACAGAGTTGGTACTGGTTAAGAAGCTTGAAAACTGTGCAAAACTTCTAAAACTTATGACACTTTCCTTCAAGGACTTGACTTCAGGAACCCAATAATCTCCAAAGCTCACAGCAACAACTAATACTTGCATCCACTCCAGCTGAGGCTGGAAGCATTGCAAGTGAGCCCACATCATCCTTCCTTTCCCCCAGGCACTGTGTTCCTCCCTGGAATCACAGCTGCAGTGTAAATAGAGCAACCTCACCCTTAGAGCTGCCTTAATTATCTTAATGGCCATGGCCAGGACTGAGGGAACATCCAGAATTACAAAGTTTTTGGAGGTTCTTCAAAGGAAATTACCATGTCAGTGTTGTCAACAAAAATATCAGGCAACAACACATGAAAAACCAAGACTTGGTATGGGTGGCAGAAGACAAGAGAGTTTAATACACAAAACTTGGTCACTACATTAGGGACAACTTCGTACTTCACAAAACAGAAACAATTAATACATGTTCTTAATTAATAATGTTCTTAACCTGACAGACAATTTTAAGAAGATTTTGACTGATGCAAATGAAGCTGTCCTGAAGAGATGGAGTGTTCCTTTTCTCCATGCTACTGAATTTTAATGCTCTCACAAATTTGATACAATACAGATTCAAAAGGTTTTCAATTTACCTTTTGCACTTTTTATTAACTTGGACGGTGTAGTAAAGATTCAAAATCCGTTACATTTTAATAAACAGTGCATCACAAAGCATTTTATAGACTATCACCAATATAGAAGGACAAAGTTCTTCAGTTGTTCCAACTTTAGAAGAAAACTACTCAAATACTGTCATGAGAAATCTCATCCCAACATCAGTTAGAAATAAACTGAGTAAGCATTTTGCATCTTCAGCAGCAGAGAAAAGGCATCAAAGCAGATATATAAACCCAACACTTTTAATCTAGAAATGTGTTTTACAGCTTTGGAAAAGAATGGTGGAGATATTGACTTGCCAAGGTGTGACTTGCCAAGGTTACAAGAGCCAGGCCAGAAGTAACCTCCCACATCTGCCATCTCAGGGTTAAAATGCAAAGCCTGATTTTCTTTGCTTGCTGTGAACCAAAGAAATAATGGAATCTGTTTAGAGAAATTCAATAATACAAGCAGATGAGGACAAAGGAAAGGCAAGCCAGCAAGACAATGAAACAGAATAAAACTTTGGGTGCAAAGGCAAAACATTTTCAGGAGGTTGCAGTAACAGCACCCTGACTGTGATCTCCTGAGGCACAAAGAGTGTTTTCCATCCAGCTGGTGTGACAGCACATCGGTTAAGTAAGATTTTACCCCTCCCTGCAAATTTTGTCTTACATTACTCATTAAGCAATTACCTGCTCAGCAAAAAGACACATCAAATCAAAAATTTTAAGAAACACATCAAAAAAACTTGCTGAAACAAGATGTTTCCTCCTGGATTGCAGACAATTCACACATTTTAAAAAAACCCACTCTTGTCCTTAGACTTCAGCCTTTATTGAGCCTTGAAAGGCAGTGACAGAGATCAGATTCTTTTTAAATGGCATTGTTTTGGAGTCAAAATGTTTGCTCCTTGCATGGTATCCATATTGCCATTATCTAGGGAAAAAAGCTAAATTAACTTTCTTTTGTACATTAGCCTGCTGATAGGGAAGGGTAGAAGGAAGGATAAAAGAAGTCTTGCTTGAGACTTTGAATATCAGCATTCTTTTCTCAATATTTATACTGTTGGGTTTTGGTTTTTTTTTTCACAAATAATCCCATATCTTTTAAAAAAAGATTCGTGAGACAACAAGTGTGACACAGTGGGACATGCCTGTACCCCAGTCCTTTAAGTATTGCTCTGGGTGTCCTATTTTAGTACTGAAGAGATGAGATAAATGGCAGAATCCCTGGATTTTCCTGACCTTGATGAAGAAGAACAAATTTTTAGCTGAACTCTGCAAAACTGTTATGATTACATCAATCTAATCTGGAAAGCACATGGTTCATGTATAAACCATGGTCTCTCTCTCATCCATCAAAGTGAAAGACAATAAAACATACCTCTGTAAGAAAAATGGAAAATAAAAAAAATCCATTAACCCTTATTTTACTCCTTACATAAGAATCCTCAAAAATGTTTCAAAGACTACAGAAATACGCATACATATTCAGGTTTCTAAATTTGGATATATATAAATTTAAATGTAAATACCCTTATAGTAACAGGATTCATTAGAGAAAAAGACACTCTGCATCACTGTTGAAGAAATCAGTCCTAATATAATTAGGAATTAGAAAGTTTTGATCAAGCTGCCCAACACCAAGCAGCCATAAAAAGCCATCTATTGCTGCAGAGGAAAGATTTACCTGGCAGGAGATCCAATGCAACATAAAAAGACAAACTGGAATCAATGAGAAATGAATTGGATTACTGGACAGAGGAATATTCTTGCACGTGTTCGAGCTACTGGGAGAGTAACAGAGCCAGCAGGTACAAAAAAACCTTCCAAATGTCTGCTTGCCCTTTCATGATCCAATCACAGCCATGCTGTTAATCAGGTTGGATTACATCCCAGATATTAATTTGGCCAACAAAACAGTCATCTGGTTCAGTCTGTCCCCTTCAAAAGATGCTGCAAACAATCTGCCACTGGTGATGCTGCCACGGGTGTGCCCCTGGAGCCATCTGACACCGAGAGGGGAGAGGAATCCACCAGCACACATGAATGCCACAAGGCTTTCCCTGCCCATCAGCCCTGTGTGAGTGTGTCCTCTGCTTCCCAAGGGCTGGAACAGGCACAGGGAAGGGAGGCAGCTCAAACAGTTACAGACTCCTTTCCACTGAAAATAAGTAAATCCTACAGATTGTTGCTAACCCTGAGAGGATTTCTTTAGGCACTTTTGTGCCTCACTGGTTCTTGCAGCCTTGAAGTTGTAGGATTGTTTTCAGTTTGATAAGATAGAGCAGCTGCTATATGNCCAACACTACAGATGAACTCACAGTGTGTATGAGCTAAAGACTTCTGGCTCAGAAGGAGGTGGAAGGATTGCTCCCTCATGACCACGGGAATCCTGTCCTGCTGCTGGCATTCCTTCCTGGAAACACTTTCAATAGCTGGAGAACACCTCCTGGGGTTTGGGTTCAGTTAGGGTTTTTCTGTCTCTTCACTTCATAAACTGTCTTTATCTCAACTTACGAATTTTCTTGCTGTTAAGCATAATCAATACTTCTGTTTGAATCACAGTTTCCAGAGAGCCTCAGCTCCCAGGAAGAATCCCCACAATGAGCCAAATCCTGGACAATATCTGGGTACCAACAGAGGGGGTTAATAGAGAGGAGGAATCACAGAGCTCCAGCCTCTGGAGCCAAACATTCCTGCTTGGATTCCAAGCCTGTCCAACAGGCTCAGAAGCTCATGCAGGTACAGAACTGACCCACAGAGCAACCTCTGCTGCCATCCTTAGTTATGCTGAAGACATGGAGTAGCAAGAAAAAGACACAAATGAGAATTGTTAACACATAATATTCCTAAATATTTCCATAATAATCTTTTTGATACTGGTTAAAAGGAGAACAAATGCAAAAAATATAAGCAGTGGTTCAATTCCTAAAAGGACTCAAATTTTCAATATCAAAATTTAAACTTTCCATATTTGACACAGAAGGAATGTTATTTCTCTCTGTCCATTTCACGATCTAGAGCAGTGACCTGCATCGAGTTCTTCTCACAAATCCATTTCCAAGTTTTCTGTACAATGGTTTCAGGGAAGAGTACACAGGACAACACAACTTTTACACCAGGGAGAAGCAGCCTCAGATCAGACTATTTGTCAGGTGTTAAATAAAGACAAAGCAACTGCAACCTCCTCTATGGCAGGATGCTTGTGGGCTTGTTTCAACAGGAGCTCTGCTACAAGGACTTAAAAGAATTCATAACAGAACTTGCATTTCCATCACTTTTTTTCTGGAGAAATACATGATCTCTAGATTTCAACCTCACCAGCAGGGCTCTTTAAGGGTGGTTCATGACTACAAACCTGTTAGTGGCTATTTTCCTTACTGAGAGGAAAAGTAAAATGTAGGAACAAAGCAGTTCTGTGCCTAAGCACAGGTTGGCAGTAAGTAAGAAAGAAAAGCCTCCAACTTGAGACTCTTCTGTCTGTACAGAGATATTTTGCTCACACCAGTGTAAGGCTTCCCTCCCCTTTCAGTGCTCTTTAAACCATGTCCAAAAAAAACCCCTGTGACACAAAAACACCTGTAAAGGAGGTGGGTCATAGGTACACATTGTTAATTCTGTCCTTTATCAAATCTCCCACATCTCTATTTTAAAAAAAGTGAGAAAAAAGGGAAGGAAATGCCAACTGGAAACTTACTTTTCTCTAAAATATCAGTGACCATGAAACTCTCTGGCACATGTAAATAATATGAAACCACACATTGAGGAGTCTGGGCTATGAAAAGCTGACAATATCCAAAACCTTTTGAAAGGAAATGTTCCACCACAGTAGCAAAAGTTGCACTGTCCCACTGCTGCGAAGTTTTATTGGTTCACAAACACAGACAAGGTCCAAGACATTCACAGCATACTAATATTTATAGATCTGTGGGGTTTTTCCCTTTTTCATATAACTTCAAAAGCCAATTCCCCTCTGCTTTTATAGCTGCTGAAAACTTAATGGCCAGATGTAAGCAAAATTTCAGCAAAGCTTGAGTCTCCCATGAATTATTTTTCAGTTAATTTTGACAGGTAATTAGCATCAAATCACACTTCAGTTTTCCTTCTCCCCTCTTTTTTTTTTTTTTCCCCCTTTGAATCTCAGTATTTTAACTTTACATTTAGCCAAGTATTAAAGCACAAAGTTTGTTTCTTCAGCCCCCTCCCTCATCCCCAGGTGAAACATAATTATTGTATGCAATGCAGGTACAGGACATATGAATATATGCCAGAGTAACTTGTGCATACATTTACTTCAGTGGTACTAAAATATTTTATTCATGCACATAAAAGAATGTTCTTTCTAGCTCGGGGAGCTTTTTAGGAGTTATTAGCAGGAATGTGTCATATACCTAATGAAATTTATTTCAAGGTAGAAGAGATTAAAAAAAGAAGTAAAATCTGAGAACCAGTTCTGCAGACAACCACAGAGTTATAATAGTTTGGTGAATCTCATAATCTTCAAAATTAAGATTTTTAAAAAATCTCCCAATAAAAACATAATTTATTTGCTAGAGCAATCATGTTTATACACAGTAATACAGGGATAGGAGATGTGACAGTTCGAGATGGAACATTGGCAAAAAGACCACACTGTAGTAAAAGCTTTTTTTAGCACCCTGCCTTAGCAGGTATTGCAGCACAGAAAATACACTATCCATGTCCCTCCTGCGTACTCAGCATATGTAAAAGTCATGCAGCAGAACATGTTGACACTTCAGTGGGAGGTCAAATTATTGTTTTGGCACTTCTGTCACGCCTGTCACTTCAATTCCACTTCATCAAATTACAGATTGCTAGATAGAGTTGGATTAGGGGGGAAGACAGACACACACACACAGAGGAGCAACTGTCACCACTTCAGTTGTGAAATCCCATAATTGCATGTCAGTGACAGCGAGAACAAGAGAGCAGTAATAGGGCTGACATTATGAGCATTCAAATACCAGGAAACTTTGCAGAGAGGCTTTGCACTCTGTCAAGCCACATGGCAGGAAATGGACTGGATTTCTGAGCAATTCCTCACATTAGGATTGCCAATATTTATTAGGCTGAATAATGCACTGTCTTAAGCTCCAGGGCAACTTTCGGCTCCCTGTTTTTCCAGAAGTATTGCTGTTATTTGAAAAGAACATAAAACTAAGACAAAGGAGAAAGAAATTCTGTGATTTAAAAACATCACTAAAGGTAGCAGGAGTTACAATAAATATTGCCTAAACAATGGAGAGTTTTAGGATCCTTGGAGAGTTTGAGGATCCTTGATTTCAAATAATTGCGAAGGAATCAGCCATGAATTTCAAGTAACTTTTCTGGTAACAAACAAACAACACACACCACACACAAACACCTGTTAGATAACTTTATCCTTCTGTGGAAGTTGGGGAAACTTCCAGCTCTGTACCTGGAAGGAAGGCTCAAGAAGCATCACATAAATCTGACTTACATGAGCTGAGGTGTCAGGGGAAACGTCTGGTGCAGTGTGACAGGAGTTTGCTATTCCTGGAACTGCTCATTATTCCCCCTCTGGGTTACTCCCCCTGGCTCCTGAGCTCTGTGGTCAACCCTCTACACTTTGTGTGGTCCTGTCCTGCAGTGGTTCAATAATATTTAGTACTGTTTGTACAACAGTGAGAATCAGGAGAAACAGGAACTGTTTGTTCACTCTGTTAGACACCAGAAGGGCCATTAACCTTCAAAACTTCTTAAAGTCCTCTAAATCTATACCCGAGTACAATTTAGACACTTCCTTACCAATCCAATTGAGTCTATGATCTTCCCGCTCAAGAAAAAATAATTTCTTTGAATGTGAGGAAAAATGCATCTCAATAATCACAATTATGCAGATTGCACAATGCCTTCACAAGGGAATAAAAATGACATTTATTCCCATTCACTGCAAGAGAGCCCCTAAACAGCAGAAAAAGGGACTACCATGAAAGGAAACAGTATAATAACAAATCCATATCTATGATGCCAGTAGTTGACTTAGTCTCTCTATGATGCTTATCAGCTCCTCACTATTTGATACCCTTATTAATTCCATTCCACAGTAATCTGAAGAAGATTAGTGAAATTGAGTAAATACTTCCCTCCCAAAAAAAAAATTCCTTAAACTTCCATGAAAAACATCTTAATATGATCACTATGAATAAATTATAAAAAACCCCCAAACCTGCAAGAAGCCATTGAATAGACAAGGCAAAATATATTCATAATGCTGTTTCTTTTTCTCCTCATTTTGCCTCAGACACACTTTATAACCTCACCTGCATCTGCCCTTCACACTTTACTTCCCCATATGTAATTCAAGCCATATAACTCTAAGTACTTTCCTCATAGGTGTTTTTAATTTGTTGGTAAAGTAATTTGAGATCCACTGACAGAAGGCACTAAAAAAAGAAAATAAAAAATTATAAAATATTTTCCACAGCAGGCAGAGAAAAGGAAAGGCATTACTGCCTACCCCACACCCCAGAGCAGGTAACAGGGAGTTATGAAACATTATGTCCCTCCAGGGAACTTCCCTAACTTCCCGACCTGCCAGGTTATTGCCCTCCTGCACTCCCATAAACTCAACAGCTCTCGTAAAGCTCTGTGCTCCTTATTTACAGTTGGGAAATTTTAAAGTCAAGATGTGTCTCAAAACCATTCTCTGCAGAGCCCCTTCCCTTCTCCAGGAGGGAGAAGGCAGCAGGACACCCTGGGTGACCTTGAGCCTCTCGCTGGTGGTGCTGAGTTGCTGCTGAACGAGGGCATTGTGCTGCCTGCAGGAACAGGGAGAATGTCACTGCACATTCCAGCCCCATCAGGGGAAGAATAAACTGAAATAAAACAGAAATGAAACAGCCAGACCTGAAGAATAAAACATCCCCAGCATAGTAAAAACGAGCTGAGACAAAGTTATCCAGCACAGAAAGGTCACTCTGAGTTTCCTTTCAGTTTGCAGGGTCAGTTTTCCATTTCAGGTGGAAACATCACAGGAAGGATGCCAGAGGAGATAACTTTATATCAGAGTGTTGGTTTAACAGCATTGCAATTAATTAATTTGATGATATGACAACTGCAGAGTAAAACAAAATACATCCTTTGTACTCTGTTCAGGCCTCACAGACAGAGCAGGATTATTTACAGTTTCTTTTTTATATTTTTGAAAACTACTATTTGAAGAAAGTCCCATATAAACATATTAAAAAAAAAAAAAACTGCTCAGACCAAGTAAAAATATGAACTGAGATTAATAAAAAACAAGGAAGATTTATGAGGTTTTTCACGTGATGGGAGATGATGAAGCTGTGTAAGAGCAACAGCAAAAAGGCTGTAAACATTAAAAGTCCTCTTAGAGACAGACTGTGGTTTGGCTATATCAAATGGAAGGATTTCAAAGGAATCCACATGCTCTCCCTCTTGGCAAAATGGCCAATATCCTTATTAATTGCCTTCCACCAGCACCACTTTGTTTGTGTCCAACACACAGAGTTATACCAGAAAACATGGGTAGAAGGAAAAACAACCTGACCATCTGCCATGGTCCTTGTAACAGCACAGCACCACACAGGCTCTGAAATCACGACTCAAATTCCAAAACATCACATGGCTAGCTACAGATATCACCACGTTTTTACAAAAATCACACTTGGTATGTTTTCAACATGCTTCTTCCAGTGATAATTTAATAAATAATAAAGGGTCACTGTTCTTCATACATTTCTTTGAGAAGCAAAGCTGAGCCATTTCTGCAATCATGTGATTCATTAAGCACCCAACATTGTGATGTTCAGAATGGTGGCATGAGATCCCTACAAGGAAGTTTGGCTGTGACAAATGCAGAAAAAAAAAAAAATCATTCACTGTGCCTGAAATGAGTTTTACATCCACTTCTGGGTCCTTATGGGAATGGTAAATGCAATTTAGTAATGCCTAATTATCCAGGCCAGAGAGAGCAGACTGTGCATTACCTGCCACCTGGTATTCTCAAACCTGGGAGCTTTTATCCTTGCAGGAAATAAATAAAAATCTTACATGAAAAGGTCAGTTGAAGACAATGGAAGGAGAGACAGATCACAGTGATGAGGTGGTTATGATAATTAACTGCTATTTTGTAATTTACAGCATAATAGATTTCAAAATAATAAGTACAGTTATTAAATTTGAGTTTGCCTCCAGGCAATGCTTTGGTCATGGTCACATAAATTTCTACTGCAGAAATTATAGATTAAGAAACTTCAGAAGAAAAGGAACACAAGAAAAGGCACCTTGCAGGTTTGTATTTTGTGGTTAACTGGGAGAATTTCCCATTAATTATTAATGATATAGTTCATTAGTAGTATATTTCATTATGGAAATTATTAGATACTAACGATGCATGCCCTAATTGCAGTAGTTTGTCTTGATTTCAAGTTAGATGAAATAAAAATATTTATTTACAATGTTTCAGGTTTATGAATTACATTACAGCCTTAATGGATGCTTTCAACACACATGAAACAATGCATTATTATTAACCAAGACTGATGTATCTGTATTTGATGATCACTGGTAACTCTCTCCCTGGACTGGAAAGAACAATTGCCACTTAAACTTGGTGGAAGCTTCAGTTTTGGGACCAAACACAGAGAAAAGGTGAAACGTGTCACAAAACAATAGGTGTTTATCACATTTCTGCTCTTGCAAAGTCCTTCCACAAAATAACAAAAGGAAGAGGAAGAACTGAGGGGTTTTCCAGACAATCCTTTCTGCTAACTGCAGTCTCTGCATGTGAAAGCTGGATCTCCTGAGTCACTGAAGGCACAAATGACCCCCTGGGAAACCAGCCCAGCTCAGAGCAGCCACTTTGAGTCACAAGAGAAAGTGTCAGGCACACAACTCCTGTAATTCCCACTGAGGTACAAACCACAGTATCACAAACCATTAAAAACCCCACAGTGCACTGGCCACAGGCTGGTACCTCTGCTAGAGAGAAGGCAAGTTGCAATTCAAGGAAGAAGAAACACAGCACATTAATAAATTGTTGTCCAAAGCTTGTCAGGCTCCTGACACCTTTTCCCATAACTCACATCGCAAAAAGAACTCCTGGGTTGGGCAGCTTTAGCAGTTGCTACCAACACCAAAAAAGTCAGAACTTGGGGTTTAGAAGTAAGATCCTAGACTGGATTTTAGCACACTCTAATAGAGCATGAGCCTAAATGGAAGCACCTGGAGAGTTTGATAAAAGCTAATGCTCAGAACCTGCAGCCCCAGTGGGACAGAGTGAGCACCAGCTGAAGCCAAGACTTTAAATCACATCATGTGCTCAACACTTCCACAAACTCAGTTACTGTTTGACACAGAAATAACCTAAGAACAGATCTAGTAATCCAGACTTTCAAATTTCAGGAGCAACACGTTACTATCTTTAAAACTGGACTGATATTTATTTCTGACAATTGAAATTTTTTTTAAGCTGAAGGTTTCTTCGTGAAGCCTTTGTTTCTTGGTTAGCTTTTACCATGAGTAAGGTGAAGAACACAACTGAAAAGGTATTTTGTATTTGATTTACATTTGTCCAGAGAAAATAAAACTGGAAACATTTGTTTTAATCAACTCTTTAAAAGGAAAAATCAAAGGCTTCACAGGTACTTCTTATAAAGCAAGAAAAATCAGTCATCTTGAGTCTTACAAATATTTAACATGGTATGCCAACTTTATCATGGAAGACACACAATAACTTTCTTAATCATGTAAATTAAGAATAGGAAATGCAACTGCCTTTTAAACTTTTTGTAGTATAAAGAGATTAAGACTATAATTCCCTTCTGAAAAACCACTTATTCAAATTTCTAACAAGTATATTCAATACAGTAAGACTGTTTTGTCCCCATTGAAGTAAAAATACAACATGAACACATAAAGAACCATAAAATAATTTCACATGGTTTAATTTAAAAAATTAAACAACAAACAACAACCAGAGAAAATCCCAGCTACTAGAGTTGCCTGACAAATCACATTAAAACAAGCCACTTACTTTTCTATCCTCAGGTTCTACACCAGAACTGCACTCTGCTTTAGTGTCCTGAAAGCACAAACAGAGAAGCTCATGTCACAAAGCACAGCACTGGGGAAAAACTCAGGCTGAAAAACTATTTTTGTACACAGAGTATATTTAAATATAAAATGTTTAGCATTGTGCCTTTAGGTGGAGTTTATTAAACTTTACTCAATGCATAAATTTAAAGACAGGATTGAAAGAACACAACAAAAACCCAAATCTATTTCAATACAGTGTAGTCAGCTCTTAAGAAAAAGAAATTATTTTTTTATTATACATCTTATTTTTACTTCTATGCTGAGGAAAATGTATTTCTTGCCCACATTTTTTTTTTTTTAATAAACTAGTGATGGAAGCTGACAGAAATATAAAGGTAAGTTAAAGAGGAAAATCTGCTGTCTGTTATCAAGTGCTAACCAGGACCTGATAAATATTTGTGTCAGAATCTCATTGTGACCTGCAAGAGCAGCAAAGCATCTATTTATGGCAAACAGGTAAGTGTGTGTGTACAGACTTGTACACATGTGGACATTGTGGACATGTTTTCTTAAAGAATGAAACAAATTACCTGAAACCTAACACCTCCCAACACAGGGTCCTTTTATACCTAAAGTATTTTGACTCATGGAACCCATGGATTTTTGTGCTGAAGACACACAGAGATAATGATTATCACAAAAAATCATACTCTGAGATGTGTTTGTGGCTTCACATTCACCCTTTTTACAACAAGTTACTACTGGAAACTGAGGAAGCCAAACATAATTCAAGTCACTAAACTGTAGACAAGTGAACTACTAATTTTCTTTTCAACTTTACTTTTCTAGTGAGGATATCCTTTGAAGCAAATTTTGCTTAACTATTTGAAGCTTTAGAGATTTCTATTGGGAAAAGAATATGGATGAGGGACAATGTTTTGTTAAAAGTACTTCCCCAACCTCTCACCAAAGTGGGAACTACTCTAATCAGATTTTGAATTATTGGCTAGGTGCTTACACATGAATTCCAAGCTGCAAATTTGAAGCTGATAGCAAATGGCAGCTCCTATTTAAAATGAAAACAAATGTAAAATAAAGAATTTATGTTTCTTCAAAAGCATGCTTATTCATCTTAAGTGAAGGACTGGTTTTACTTCAAAGACTCCTTACCTACACCTATAAAACATTTAAAAAAAATTAAATCATTCAACCAAGTAAGATGAAGCAAGGTTTCCTGGAAAAAAACACTTTAACCCATAGCAAATTATATTAAAGATGTTTTCATGAGGCATATCAAGTTGTGTCACTTAAGCAGCAAACAAACCATTCGTTATTCTAGCCAGTCTGATATATGAATCAGCACCTCTAATGCTCTTTATATTCCATCACTTTTCACGGGGAACCAGACTGTACTTCGTGGAATATAACACTCAAAAATTTTCTTCCAAGTGTGACTTGCTGGCAGCCAGACAGTCTCTCACCATGCTCCCCATGTGGAGGAGAAGGAAATACTCTCTCTGCCCACAGGCTCACTTCCTGAGACTGTTTGCATATTTACATTCTGTTCTGTTCTGTGAGTGAGCGAGAGGAAAAAAGCTCTGCTTTTAAAAAGCCTCAGGGGAATGAATTCAAACTTCATTAGCACCAGTGCTCTTCATGTCCTAGCTGTGCCCTAAGTCACCTTTTGGAAAGAATGTAATGTTCTCTAACATATTTATTGGTTAATCAAAAATGAATCATATCTTTCCATATCACCAAGGACAAGAGTGGCTCTGTCTCACACACTGACCTAAATTAACTGAAAGCAGAATAAAGTAGCTCCTCTCAGGCTGTAGTAATGGCTATTACAGGCTCTCAGTATGATGGATATTCCTGAAGACCCAACAGCACTCCAATCCCTTCTGCCACCCATGGAATATTTTAGTTTGCTGTTTCACCACTGTCCTTTCCCACTAAAAGCAATTTCTAAGAAATCTAGTTTCACAAACATTCAATATCCAATTAAAAATGGAGTTTTACCAGGATAAAACAAAACCTACCTTCCTCCCAGCACAGTTTATCTGCCAGAGTTGTCTGGAGCAGCAAGGAAAGGGCACAAGTGGAGCCTCTAGCCCACACAGGCACAGCTGAGCCTCCCATGCTCAATCAGGAATTAATGAGAACGAGCCTCACCTGGAGCTCAGACCTTGCCTTTAACTGAGATCAGCCCCCAGGAAAAGATTCAGGCTGAACAGCAAATGACATCATTTCTATTCTGTGTTTTATCCCCCAACATTAGACAATCATTTCAGCAGTGTTGAGTTTTCTGTCTAAAGATACAGAGAGTGAATCTTTACAAATTAACCACTACATCTTTGGTAATGAAAGCCACAGCTGGATGGGCTCAATCTCACTGGATATTGAAGCCAGCAAGAACCTGTTGTCTTTGAAATCATGCAAAGTCAGATTTAGCTGAGGAAATAGCTGCATGTCTTCAAGGCTAGACACCTGGATTTAGACTTCTGCACAAGGGCAAGATAAAAACCAATTAATTTTCAGAAGTAATTAGTGCTGTAATTCTTTAAACCAGTGAAGCTACTGACTTAATCAATTCTACCTTTAAATATAAATATTTGAGTATACATCTACGTCCTAGATATACCTCTGTTAAAGAAAAAATGTACACAGACCCTAAGCTTTAAAAATAATCAGAATGAATCATCTGTCAGTCTCAGAGCAAGACAGGAAGAAATGAGAATGTTCTTCTCTGGGAGACATCCGTGCTACTTTCTCTAAGTGCAGAATGAGAAAGTGCTGTCACTTCATATGTGTATTGCAAATTTCCCAGCTCTGTGAATTATTGGAGATCCAGAAGCACCACTGCTGTAAAGCAGCTCTAAAATCCTAGAGATCTGAAAAATATATCAGGCACCTTCTTTAAAGTTGTTACATCACAAAAAATAAAGTAAAAACCCAGAAAATCTGTTCCTTCTGAAGAATTATTTTAGGCAAACTATGTAACTACAGAATACTTCATAGGATGTTTCATGGGAAAGATAGAATTAAATAGAGAACCCTCTCATCCACTTCAGCTTAAAACCAATACCATTCCTTTTTTCTCTAGGTGTCACTGCATAGCAGCCAATTAAATAACATTATTACAAGCATATTAAGCATATTAAAGCGCTATGCTTTATACATTGCCTTTTTGTGCTGGTTTGTTTGGTAGCAAAGGGAACAAAGGGAAACAAAGCAAGGTTTTCTGCAGAACATCAGGAGCAACGCAGGACGAGCACAAGGTTAAGAGCTGGGATTTTTGAAGTTTAACACACTCTGGGCTCTTGGGAAACAAACCTTCCACCTTTGTTCAACAGTAGTGTTACAAAAATGCTTCTGAGCAGAGTTAAATAAAAGCTCTAGAAAGCAAAAGTAATTATTGGTAGCAGCATGACCCTTGCATGAGGTTTTGGCTTCAGGATGCAGTAGAAACCTGCATATACTTTATTTTACATGGTTTCTGTAATTCTACCTTTAATTTTACTCCTTGAATTGAGAAATCAGTATCCCGAAGTACCTATCCAGAAGGATCCCTGTTTTGGGGAAGAGTGAGATCAGCACCCCGAGGCACCTCTAACACACCCACACCCCGAGTGGCACTCCATCCCTCACTGGGCACTTGGCTCCCTCCCTGCCACCCAAACCCCATCTCCTCTGCTGCCCCAGACAGCCTGCCACACACAACCCCCCAAAGCAGCCAGAAGGAATGAGAAACTTTGGAAAATAATCTGAATTTCCAGCACCTTTTCTTTCCTCGCGTGAACGCGGGGCAGTGTAAAAGGCAAACTGAATTCTTGGGCACACAGTCCACGGTCCAGAGGGAGGAAAGATTCTGGAATTCCTTTTATCCAAGTGTTCCCTCGGTTGGTTTTTTCTGTAATATCAAGGATGAGCAGTAGGTGGAAGCAAATAACCTTGTAAAATCCTGTTCAACTTCCCGTGAAAGATTAAACCTATTGCTGGTCAGGTGTTTTACACGTGTCCATGGCACCCCAAAAAGTGCCAACAAATAATGTCTTTTCTTCACAATATTGGCTTCCAGTTTCATTAAACAGCCAGTAGTTTAGAGAAAAAAGGTGGTTTGCATGGTTTGGGGTTTTTTTAGGTTTGAAATTTGTACTGAAATTTCAAAATGGACTGAAATGGACTCCTTTTAATGACTAAAGCATCCATAAAGGTAACAGGATCTCAAAGAAAATAAGAATATATATACACATATATTAAATTTTAAATTACACAGTCAAATTCTAGGTTATTAATTTTTCTGTATATTTTTATTGACTGCTTAAATATATTAAAGCCCTGAATTATTGAGGAAAATACTTAATGTTTTTCTCTATCCCTTGGCCATTATATTTCATTATTGCTGCTAACAAGCAGGCTGCCAACAGAAGAATTCATTTGAATTTCATATTAGTTCTATTTCATCCATCCCAGAGAACAAATTAACCACACAGTAATACTTACTGAAGAAGAAAATAAATGAAAAATGAAACCTTAGAATGTGACATTCAAGTCTTCACTAAGCTTGTCCCCAGCAACTGAAGAACTCAGGCAGGAGCCTCATCAAATTAACAAACCAATTCAAGGTTTTGAATGGCTTCAACAGTTGCAATGTCAAAGATGTAGGAGAGGAGCCTTTATTTGGAAAGAAATAGCTTCATCTCTATTATCTAATGTTTGTGGACCAAGAGGTCCTCAAGCTCAAACCAGGAGAAAACTGGGCCTATTTCTGCACCTATTTCTGATGCCTCAGGGCAGCCTTGGGGCTCTTTGAGTAGAGTGAAAAGGAAACAACCCATAGGATCACGGATTTAATATCAAACTCCTCGAGATTTTAGGGAGCTTTCTCCTCTTCTTTCTAGACTAAAGTCGACATACTGTAAGGGGAAGGTTTGCAAGACTCTTGGAAACTGAACTGACAAATTTTATAATAAAAAAATTACTGCTTATAAAAATACTGCTGTATTTTTAATACAGATTTGAAAGGCCTCGTGTGTGTGCCCTCCCACGCACCCACCCACCCTCCGGCTGTGCCACTGAACACCCAGCTCTGCTTTCTTCTGCTTCCAGCCCCTTGCTCATGCTCCTTTACAGTTTTCAAGGCTCTCAAGAGTTAAAACTTTCTCTTTCCCCAAGGAAAGCTTTGACTTTTTCATAAATAAAGACTTATTTGAGGGAACAGGTACTGCTGCTGCTGAAGCTTTATGGACTGGAGTATATAAAACCTTCACATTCCTCTTTCTTTTCCTTCTCTCTCCTCCATGAGTTCCTTGTCCTTTTCTGAAGTGCTCTCTAAATACTCAGAGATGCACAGACACGTCTGCACAGCACAGGAGCCTGGTGCCCCACACTCCCCTCCTCTCTCCAAACAGATGTTTCTTTAGCCCAGGGATGCAGAGCTACCTGTGTGAAACTTCCACCTTTATCCTTGGGTATCCCAACTGCCCAGAACCACACATAAAATAGGCAACATTCTCTGAAGATATAGATGTAATTTTAAGATGTGAATCAGTCATGGAGCAGTATCCAGCTGTATCTATTTGCTTTTGAGACCTAGATTAGGTTAAGACCTAATTTATGGCTAATAAATATTTCATTTTCAAAGATGGCAACAGAAACTGACATTAAAAAAAGTTGTCCATTTGGACAGTACAAAAACATTTGTTTTCCTAAATGTAGCATCATTTTCATCTACAGGTCAAATCTGAAATTCCTTTTCTGTATGTCCCTGTGCTTTCAAGGCTGAAAATACACAGTGACTTCCAGAACTGTAAATTTTAAACTGTTAAAACCGAATTTTCAAACTAAATTTTATTTATCGAATAAAATTGCCTTAGGTGTCAGGTAGACCAACAGCCACATAAATAATAGCATATTTGAAGTCACTGAAATCTAAGTGGTCAAAAGGTACTCCTGATCAATTCAAGGAGTTGCTGAGAAAGCTGCTGATGTGATTTCAGCACAGCCACACACTGTGTAAGCTGGCTAAGGTGACAGCTGCCAATATATACCCAGAGTGCAGATACAACTTTTATAGAAAGAAATCTATTTGACAGTTTATGCTTTCAAATTAACAACAGCACAAGGGCACAACACAATTCCTGAAGGAATCTATCTTTTTTTCAGTCAGGTTTCCTACAGGAAACAGGCAAATAAAATTGCTTCATACCTCAGACACCTAAACACCTTTAAAAAACCTTTACTATGTTTAGTCATATTTGACATGGGCACAAATGAAAGCCCAAAGATATTCCTGTATTTTTCATAAATTAGTGCCTGAGGAAAAGGCAGAACATCACTTTCAAAGCCCTGCCCTACTCCAGCTGATAAAAACCCCAAAGAGAAGTGAGGATGGAGAATTCACTTTGTGAAGTCTGTGTTTACTGTGTGTGGGCACAGGGTACAAATCAACAATAAAACTATTTCACTTAAGTCAAATTTTCAGGAAATAAGTTCCTTCAAGACTGAAGAGGATTTCTGCTGAACTTTGTTTTAAACAGAGTTCAGTCATTTTGGGCTATGTAGTGATAAAAAGCATAAATTTTGAATCAAACAGAGATTTTTCAAGCTCACAGTGGCAGGACAGAAATTGTTTAATGACAGAAGATGTGTGATGACTGCAGAAGTGCCCTGGGAAATTAGGGCTCTTTAAAAGTTAATTTTCTCTTTGATATTACACAATATCACAAAAAAAAGTTGAGTTTTACAATTTTAATATGTTTTCACAAAATATGTCTGTTCCTATGCAGCAAAACAGTTCCATTCACAATAAGCTGGTTATGTATTTACTCTGCTTTCTTGAGTCAAAAAGTGAAGCAGAATTTCATACTGGGCTCAAGACCTCCCTCAATAAACAACCCACAGACATTTTCTGCCTCGCTGAGGGGCAGTGAGTGGCTCAGTGGGGATTTGCTGCCTCATGGGGTTAACCCACAGCAGTCAGAAACTCATTCCAATGTGTCCATTCCTACCTATTCTCCACTGGCACAAGTTCTCAGGCCACAAATTATCTGCAGCTTCATATTCTGTTCAGAGAGGAAGCCCTGTTTCTAGGGCCCTCTACAAAACAATTAGAGTTCATTGATTGATGATCAGAAATCAGAAGGCTTTATTTGTAGAATTGATATTTAGATTAGATGTTAATAAAAAAAGGAAAGAGAAAGAGGGAGAGAGATTTCTGCAGCCTGATTTGGCTGCTGGAATCCTCTGTGTCCATGTGAACAGACAGTCCCAGTGTGTGTACAACACAAACTATGAAAACACATCCAAAAATAGAAATTTTCTCGTTGGTCAAGGAGAGTACAACTGCAATATTTACATTTTTTCAACTTGAGAACAACTCTGATGGACTCAGTGCAGTTCAATAGGGCATAAAAATGCCTTAAAAAATCTTTTCAAAGTTACTAACAATATACCAAAAATTATTTCAGGTTCCTGCCACAGCTCGGTGCCATTGCACTAACCAGAATGCAGGGACTGAGGCAGGAGTGAACACTGCCTCTGAAGGACTGTTCTCATCATCAATGAACTCACAAGGAGCTCTGATGACGACAGCCATTGCTTTAACATCCAAGAGAAATAAAGGATTGAACTGGAGCCTCAGGCACTAAGTTTGTATAATTTAACTTTGAGAAGTTTTCTTATCGACCAAGAGTCAGACTTCTTTGTTCTTGCTGGCAAGAAGAGAATGACTGAGATGTTGTTTCTTCTTCTTCTATGCCCAGTGTAGGGTAAACAAGCCCAGTTTCCTTTGAAACATCTGCCAAGCAGTACTGCCGTGAGGACAGCAGAACCCTTTGCTTTTCCAGACATTTTCAGAAGCACACAGCTAAAGAGACACTGGTCACAGCAGAGCTGGTGTGCAACACCCATTCCCCTGGCACAGAGAAGAGCCAAGCCAGCCCAGGGGATGCCTGCCAAGGAAAACAGACAAATGTCAGTGGCACGGATGTGTTACTGCTCCAAATTGCTCAGCCCTCAGCATTCCCAGCACGTGCTCTTCTCCCAGAGCTGCAGCTCACAAAGTTTGTTTTCCACTGCAGTGTCTCAGCACCAACACCCATGGAGTTCTGGGGTCAGCATGCACGTGGTGTATTGCTGCTGCTGTGTCTTTTCTTGGCCACTTCCCCCCAGACAGGTGCTCTTGATGCCAGAATGATTTTTTGCTTTTTCTTTTATACCCCTCTTCCATACTCTTTTATATAGTTTGATGTATTCTCAGTGCTTTTAGCCCCACACTTGTCACTCCCCAAGGCTGAGAGCTCAGCTCAGCCCCACGGCACCGTTAAACCAGGAGAGCAAACATCCTGGGAGCCCCAGACACCAAGGGCCTCTCCAGAACACATTTTGGAACCTCAGCCAGGCCCAGCCAGGGGGAAGGTTCCTCAGA